>JAADYC010000614.1:0-16427 GCA_023338135.1 Phytopythium kandeliae | reverse complement strand
CAGCAAGGGCGGGCCGGCCGAGCGCGCGGACCTCGCGAACGACGCCGCGTACTCTGGCGAGCACTCGACCGTGCGCAAGTACTCGACGGCGGACGACGACAACTTCTCGCAGGTGCACGACTTCTACAACAAGACGCTGGATGCCGCCGCGCGCGAGCGGCTGACGGACAACATCGCCGGCTCGCTCGTGAACGCGTCCAAGCCCGTGCAGGCGCGCGCCGTCGCCAACTTCACCAAGGCGGACCCGCACTACGGCCAACGCGTGCAGGAGAAGATGGAGGCGCTCGAGAAGGCGCGCGCGTCCGCCGCTGCGGCCAAGAAGGCCGCCGCCGCGCCGCTCAACCCGCCGCGCAAGCCGTTCGTGCCTGTCGATCCATGAGTCCATACCGATGGAGGCTCTGTCTTTTTCGCGTTGCTTGCATGGATAGCTGGCTCGCTCCGCGTGGGTTGAATGCATCTACCTGAGTTGATCGCAGTCCGCAACATCACTGTCTCAGATCTTGGGGAGCCGAACGGGAGCTTTAGGCTGAGACTCTTTTGCTTGCTGAGCCATCTCCTGGCGCGCCAAGAGCTGCTGCTCTTCCTCCCAGTACAGAGGCGGCGTCCAACTCGTTTCGCCCGACTCGCAGTGCTCGAAGTATACGGCGTCCGAGTACATGTCGACGCGCTGCAGCCACTTGCGCGCCTCGAGCCTCACGAGTTGCTCGGCCAGCACGCGGTTTTGCTCCTCCAAGAGCTTGCGGCGCTCGCGCTTGGCGCGCCGCTTCTCGGCGTCGGCCCTGTTTGCGCGCATGTAGTCGCGCCAGGCTTCGAAGATCGCGCGCTTGCCGTGGCCGAGCCAGCGGCGCAGCACCGCGCGCATGCGAAGATACTCGATCGTCGCTCGGTGAGCCACAATCGCGCACCGCTCAGTCACGTAGGCGGCGCGGATTCGTGGCTGAAAAAGCTCGACGAGCTCCTCTAGATGAACCACAAGTGCTGGCGGTGGCTTGGGCTTGTTCTTCTTTCCGCTGTACTTGGCTTCATGCTGTTGGTCGAGCTCCTGCTGCCGCCGCTCCAGCTCGCGCTCGACTTGCTGCATCGCCGCCACTCGGTAATCCACGAGGAGGCTCTCGTCCGGCATGTCGAACTGGAAGAACCGCGCATTCTCGGCGGCGGCAACCACTTCTGGAGCGGCTTTCGAGGGTGGGAGTGGCAACGAAATCTTCTCCTCTTCGTCGTCATCTTCGTCGTCATCTTCGTCGTCATCTTCGTCATCGTCGTCGTCGCTGTCCTCGTCCTCGCCATTGGTGTCGTCGTCGTCGTCGTCGTCGTCGTCGGCCTTGCCTTCGGCCTCGTTCTCTATCGTTTTGTCTGCGAGGGAACTGAGCTCCAGCACCTTGGCGGCCTCGTGGGCATCGTTCAGTTTTGCCTCAGCGCCTGAGAGTCCTTCCAGCGCCAGTTCGAGCTCCAACACATGCGGATCGTCGTCTCCATCAGCGCTCGCTCCATCCCCTCCACGCACCAGATCCGCTGCGAGTTCCTGCTCGAACCGCTTCGCGCGCTTCTCGCTCGCCACGTTCCCTGCTGCTGCCTTGACGTTGAGCTTGGCGATCTTCTCCTCGAGCGCTTTGCGTCGAGAGGCGCGAGTCCGAGCGTACGCCTCCAGCTTGGCGACGAGCTTGGCTCGCCGCGCCGCGATCTTCGCGATCGCTCTCTTGTGCCTCGTGTCGAGCGCTCGCAGTCGCTTGCGCTTGCCTAATAGCGCGCCTGCGAGCCTCGCAGCCAGTTGCTCAAAGTGTGTGACACCCTCCTCGGAGTTGATGTACTCGATGCACTGGCGCTTCGTTGCTGCCTCGAGCCTCGAGAGTTTGACGCGCAGGTAGGTCGTCGCGAGCTGATCCTTGGCCTCGTCTCGTGTCAGCAGTTGCTCGCGCACGAGCAGAGCGGAGCGACGGCATCGATATGGAGTCACTCCCGGAGGCGGACAGACCCGGCGACGGCGAGGCTGGAGCGGTGGTGGTTGATTCAGAGGTGTTGACGGCCGCAGCTGCAGATTCGGATCGTTCTCAGGTCGAGCCGATTGGAGAGGAGGCAGCGGCTCGAGACACGCGCACTTGCGGAATAGCGCCGTGGAGACTGGTATGGACGCGGCGCCAAAGTCGTCGGACAAGTTGGCGAGCGCGTCTTCGACTTCCTGTGGGGTAAAGCGGCTCGAAAACCGCGCCGCTTTGGTGAGCTCGGTCGCGTCGACCTTAGCTACTGACTCCGAATCGGCGTCGCTCGTGTTGCTGACAATTGCTGCATCGGCTAATCGCTGTAGTTGTCGCTCGACCGCAGGCAGCAGAATGTCGTAGAACTCTTCCCAGACGACAGCAAAGAACGGGAGTTGCTCGCCGCCGTTCACGGGAGCTGCGTGCTTGCTGTGCGGTTCGAATAGCGAGTGAATGGTCGCTATGTCCTCCTTGTCAGTATCGGAGAGCGAAATGCCACGCTCTTCCGACTGTTGTTGCGCCTGCTGCGCCTCGGGATTCAGAGCGAGCGGAGCAGCGAGCTGGAGCGTCTGCTGAAGCGCCTCGAGCACGGCTCGGCGAGCGCGATGGCGGAATTCTTCGACTGCCTTGTCCATATAAGCCATCGTGGCGGCGACCCCGCGCACGACGACTTCGCTCGGCGGTAGTACGAGTGGGTTCTGCTCCAAGCTCAGCACTCGTAGCTTGAACCGCAACTTCCGAAGCGAGAACGGCAGCTCGCGCAAGGCGTTCCAGTCCAACTGGATGTCCTCCAGCGCATCCAAGTCGCCAAAGTTGTGCGGCAGCAGCCGCAGTGCGTTGCGATTCGCGTGGAAAGCGCGCAGCTTGGGCAACCTGGCGAGTGTCTCGGGGAGCTCAACGAGGCAGTTCACGCTGACAGAGAGCGTCTCCAGTCGTGACAGGTGCCCGATCGTCTCTGGCAGTGCCTCCAGCTTGTTGCCGATTACGCTGATGGTCTCGATAGTAGCTAGCGCTCCGATCGAATCTGGTAGCGACCGGAGCGCATTCTGTTCCACCATCAGTCGCTCAAGCTGCTGGAGACCGCCACGTCCGTCCTCACCACCGCCGATATCACCTGGCAGCGTCTCGAGTTTGTTGCTCGACAAAGTCAATCGCTTGAGTCGCGTGAGGCTTGACAGTGACGCCGGGAGCGAGCGAAGGCGGTTTCCAGTCACGTCGACGTCTGTGAGCATGTGGAGCTTTCCTATATCCTCCGGCAGCGCCTCGAGCTCGCACGCTACCAAGGATAGTATGGTAAGCTGCGGCAGAGCTTCCGGGAGCGAGTCGGGGAGACATCGCAGGGACAAACCAGCCAGTCGCAGCGCAAGTAGATCGCTCAGCGCCATTACACGCGTCCACGGGAACTCGAGTTCACCCTGCGGCCCAGGATCGAGCAGCGGACGTTGCCGCTCCTGCCACGCCAAGTTGAACTCTTGCGTGACGTCTGCGCGGTGGAGGAGAGGGGTCCATCTCCTGTCGCGCTCCAGTTTCTCTGTCTCTTGGTCGTCGTGTGCCTTTTTGTCGCGCTTGAGGACTCTCGCGGCGAGCTGCTCGCTCAACCAGTCCTGCCGCGACTGCCGATCGGGAGGTGTCTTGGAATTGGACAGTGGCGAAGATAGTGGAGCGAGTGGTGTCGACGAAGAAGGTTTGCGAGGCAGGGAGGGGTAAGAAGTGGGAGGGGACAAAACGGCGAGGCGCGAGACTGCCATCGAGTCATCGTGGAGACGCCGATGACTTGCGCTGCTGCCGGGGTCGACGGCGATCGTCGACGGCATTGGCTCATTGGACAAAGCGACGTGTTGTGTGCCATGAGAAGTGCGCTTCTGAAGGATGTAAGGCTATTTTGGAGAGTGATAAGCGCATTAGCAAGGACTCGGACAATTGAAACGGCACAGGTGAATTGGCGTCAAGGCGCTTATCACTGTTGATATGGACCTCCTTCTCTCAAGGCTCGTCGGTTGCTTGCTTCTTCACACCGAAGGAAGCTCACCGCCTCGTCGAGCGAGCGGCTTAGCACGCCGAGACCTCGCACAGGTTCTTGACAGGGTCCTCGAAGAGCGAGAAGGTGGATGAGCCCGCGGTAGAGCCACACTCGGTGACGAAGTCGCCGACCTCGTCCTTGCGCGCAGCCATGTAGCTGACGAAGTCGGCGAGCGAGCACGTGAGACCCGGGCCAGACTGGCAGTCCGGGTGCGGCACGACAGCGTCGTTGATGTTGAAGCGCACGTACTGCTCACCGTCGCACGTAATACGCTCCGTGATGAGGCGCGAGCCCATGGCGACGTTGCGCGACGACTTGTAGACGCGCGACGGGTTGATGCTCGTGGTCGGGTACGAGCTCTCGGGGTCGTAGTTGAGACCGAAACCCGTGTAGACGACGTTGAGCTGCGTGTCCTGAGTGAAGGCCGGGAAGACCTTCTGGCAGTAGGTCGTCTCGCTCTCGCTCAGCAGCTTGGTCACGGCCTCGGCGTACGGGTAGCCGACGGTCGGCGAGAGCGGCACGCCGTAGCCCGAGCCGTAGTAGTAACCCAGGTCCTTGTTGTACGCGTAGCTCTCCCACTCGTCGTCCGAGAAGAGCTCACAGAAGCTCAGGTCGTCGTTCGCGAAGTTCATCTGGTACATACACAGGTCCATGACCGTGAGCGCCTCGCCCGTGTTCAAGTCGAGCGCCGGCCACCAGCCGTTGAGCTTGTCAGCCACGAGCTGCGAGAAGTTGGTGGCCGCCGCGAACTCGGACTGCGGGGTGCCCGACAGGTCGGCGTAGTTGGCGCACGTGTTGATTGGCGTGAGCGTGTTGCCACCCAGGGTCGTGTCCGTGTTGCTGACCGAGACGAGGTGGTCGACGTTGTAGTCGTCGCCAAAGTAGCCTTGCATGAAGGCCTCGGCCGTGTACACGACGCGCGCCTTGTCGTTCGTCCACGCCGTCGAATCCTTCTGGTACAGATCCGAGTACGTGGAGCGCATCTGCTCGCCGAGGTCGAACGCCTCCTGCAGTCCGCGCGCCGAGATGTTCTCGACCATGAGCGTCGGGTCCGGGATGAGGTCCGTCAGGTTCCACGTCTGTAGGAACGCGAGCTCGTCCGCCATGGTCGTGTTACCCCAGCTCAGGATCTCGGTCACCTTGTCGGCGAACGCCTTGACGCCGCTGTAGCTGCCCGATGACGGGTAGCGCGTGCCGTGGCGCATGATCATGAACACCATGTCGACCGAGCACGAGTCGGACAGCGCCGTCTCGGACTCGGACAGCTCAGTCACCGCCGAGTGGTAGTGGTTCAGCTGGCTCGTGTGATCCATCAGGTCGAACGAGGCGCTGTAGGCGCGCGCGGTCTCCGGCGCCAGCAGCGCCGCCAGCGCGAGCGCTGCCAGGGTCGAGGTGGGAGCGAAGGTCTTCATCTCGGAGCAGGCGCTGGTCGCTTGGGTCGTTGGTATTCTGCCTTGCCTTGGACCGGGCAAAATGGAAAGTGAGTCCACCAAGTGCCAGTCCTCAAGGAACGGTCTGCCGACCGCTTCACCGACCGGCATGCGCTCGAATAGGAGGGTACAGATCTACAAACCGAACTAGCCAGTCGCGCCGCGTTCTGACTTGTTGTCCATCAGATCGAGTCGAGATTCGATTCCGCGAGCAGAGCCCGAGGCGCGGAGGCGGTAACGCAGTCGACGACTCGACCGAGCCGGGAATCTCCGCTCAGTGCGGATGAACTGATGAGTCTCTTGAGTGCCGAGGTCCCACGCTCAAGCGGCTATGTACTTGGCGCTAATGCGCGTCCGAGGTAGAGACGGGCTGTCAAGTGCCGGTGTTGACTGTAGATTCGAGCTGACAGATCAACATGTCCGTGGCCGTGGCTGCGTCGTTAACCGCGATCGTCTGTGTCGGCCAGCGAATCTCGCGCTGCTTAGCAAGCTGTCACAGCGACCGGGACGAGCGCGTCGTGGTGATGGCTGGCAGCGAATCTCGGTCATTGCGGTGGGACAGCTCGAAGGCAGTAAGGCAAAGCGAGAATGTACAAGAGTCCTGACTCGGTGACTGCGGCTCGTCTCGCGAAAGTGCCGAGGAAGCCGTCCTTGGAGCCGACGCTCCGCATTGCCGGCCTCCCTTATGCTTGAGAACGCCGCCGATGGTCAGCAACGACTCTGTTATCACACAAACTCGTGCGTGCTGGGTCAGTGGTCTAGTGCGCTTGATACTGGAGTTGAAGCGGTGCGAGCTTTCTGGACGTTTCAACATTTCTCCGTTCAGTCCATCATACCATCACTGGTCGAAAGCTTGGGAGAAGCCGGCCGGTCCAGAAATGGTCACCGACGCAGGTCTTCACCCACTGAGACGACGTCGACCACTCGAATGGCTCGCTCGACTCGCTCGACTCGCTCGACGGACGGACTCGGGTCGAGGAAAATGGAGTCTTCTCCACTTCATGCAACCTTCGTCGAGTGAGGAACGAGAGCAAGCGAGCGGCGAGCGTAGAGCCGGGAAGAAACGCGCGCGCGGTCGATTGCAGGACGAAACATGCCAGTGCAACACCAACGCGCGCCTTGATGATAGACCACCTGTCCTACCTGGCACGACTGACCGTGGCACGACCTGACTGCATCGAAGGCACTGCGACTTGGACGCGGACGCGGACAAATGGCGGCGGAGAACCGGTCAAAAATCCAGGCGGTATGCCTCGGTCGGCTCGGACTGCGCCGAGGCAACGGAGACATCGCCATCCGACGCTTCGTCGTCCGAAGCGAGCTCGTCGTCGCCACCGTCATCCTCCTCGTCTTCCTCCTCGTCCTCATCCCCGGACGACTTGGGCATGACCGCGCCTTTGGTAGTCGTGAGCGACGGCAGCTCTAGTCTTCCGCGAGAGCGCGTTCGGACCAACCGCTCCTTCTTCCCACCAGCATCCATGCCTTGGTATTTGGCCGGCGCAGTCCACAGCCGTCGCGGCGCGTTGGTCGGAGCACCGACGTTCGGCAGCAGAAGCGGACTGCAGTCGGCGAGAATGGCGACTCTCGCGGGAGGCACCGACGCGTCGTCGTCGTCCTTACCTCGCCTCGCTCTCCTCGGAGCGTCGACGGTGATCGGGAGGACGCACACATCTTCCGCCCTAGGGAGAGTGTGCATGCTCCTGGAGCGGCTCGCGCACGTCCCTGCCGACTTCCTCCGCGGCCGAACGGCAGTGTCCGACTCGGCATCCTTGCCCACAGGGTCGCTCTCGGTCGCTTTGCACTTTGGCTTGGCTGCCTTCCTCGTCGACTTGCCTTTCGCGTCGTCGCTGCCTCGTTGGTTCGGACGTCGCTCAGTGCTCTTCCTCGAGCGCTTGGCGGCCCTTGAGTGCGGTCGCTTCTTCTTCTTCTTCTTCTTCTTCTGTGTTTGCTCTTTCCTCTTCCCCGACCGCTTGTGTTCGCCCTCTTCGATCTCCGCGACGCTCGCGATGGCACGGGCGTCAATCTCCGCGCCGACGCTTTCGGTCGATGGAGGGATCGGCTCCTCCTCCGCATCCGACAGATCTGAGCCTCCCTTCTGGCCGTTTGGATCGTCCTCTTCGCTGTCGTTTCCGTCGCCGGACTCGCCGAGTTGGCTTTGCGCAAACAGCTCCGAGATAGCGGCTTCGTAATCGTCCATCATCATAGTCAGCAACTGCTCGTCCTCGCCGACATCTTGGCTCGCGACGGCGACCCCCGCCGCCTGCCGCTGCTGCTCTCGCTGCTGCCTCGTCCGGTCCATCAGCTCTCGCTCTCGCTCTCGCTCCATCTCGAGCTCTTTCACCTCTGCGACGAGGTTGAAGTATACGAGGAGGCTCTGGCACCAGGACCGGCCCATATCCTCCAGGTCCCACGTCGAGAACTGCGTGTTCTTGCGCGGACCAAAGTCCGGACCGCAGAAGCTCGCCTCGAGCGTGTAGCTGTTGGTCACGCCGAGCTCGTGGTGCACCACGACTCGAGCCGTCGTGAGCTTGGACTTTTGCACCTTGAAGTCGCAGTTGGCGAACGAGAAGAACGCCGAATGGCGAGCCACGATCATGGGGAACACGCGCGGGTCGCCCTTGATGCGCTTGATCTGAGTCCGCGGCTCGTCCCCTGCCGCACCGCTAGTCTTGTGCGAGTAGCAGCCGTAGGTGAAGATGTTTCGGTTGATGCTGTGGCCGTGCAGGTCGCAGTAGATAGCGACGCGGCCGCGGCTCTGGTAGCTCGTGAGCTGCCGCTTGAGGTGGAACACGGTCGGGAAGAGCTTCTCGACCGGACTGGCCCATTTCCGATTCAGGTCCCAGCCCGCGAGGTTTACGCGCGTGTTGCCGTTGATGACGCCGTCCGGGTTGAGCATTGGCACGACCTTGAAGACGAAGTTGCGCCGGAGCACGGACGCCCCTGCCGACGCGCCAGTCAGGTAGTCGATCATGCCTTTCATCATCCAGCTACTGTTCGGCTCGCCCGGATGCACCCTGGCCGATAGCACAATGACTGTCGTTGCATGGTAGACGGGTGAATGAGCACACGTCCCAGTGAGGAGCGAGGTTGATGGTTTAGCCACGTACCCTGGCGGTCTTCTTGCGAAAGCCCTTGTTTGCCGGGAGACGTGATCGTGAGCATATCGCACGAGTTCTGCGCGATCGTCTGGCACAGCTCTGTTCGTCGGAACGTCTGCGCGCGCTGCGGGTCCTTCTCGAGGCGGTCCAAGTACTCCACGAGGTCTGCCGCCGGCCCGATCGCAGCGAGCGCGTCAGTGAGCCAAGAGAAGCATCGCTGCGGCGAGTCCGTGGAGCCTCGCTCGCACCGGTGTAGGTGTACGGCTGGATGCAAGCGAAGTAGACGCAGTCATCCTCGTGCTCGAAGGTGTACTGGAAGCTGAGCACGTTGCTGATCGCGTCAGAGCCGTCTTCTGACGACGGCGACGGCGTCGACGCCTCGGCTCGTTGGCCGTAGCGCACGTGCGAGCCAGCATGGAGCCAGCCCTGGTGCCGCAGCTCGGCGCTCCGCTCCGAGTAGACGACGGGCTGGAGCCCGCTACCAAAGAGCGCGCCGCTCTTGGCGAGGTTGACGAGCGAGAAGCGGTACGGCACACCCGGCCGCGCATTGCGCACCTCGAAGTAGAACCACTGGCGATACGCCCCGTTCTTCACGTCCGGGTGGATCACGAGCTCGTACTCCTGGCCTGGCAGGATCGTAACGCGCACAATAGATATGAGCACGCAGTCGCTGGCGGTCGCCGCTCCAAGGACGTGAGCCTACTTGCTTGCGGCGACTGCCGCGACGCTGCGCGCGCGCGGAAGACGCGGTCGGCGCGCTGGAGGTTGCCGCTCTCGAAGAGCGAGTCGAACACAAGTGTGTCATCAGGTGCTCCGCTGTACTGGAATACCTCGGGCCGGTTGTACTCGTAGACGCATATCCTGTGGAGCACCTGCCGCTCCTCGTAGTCGCTCTGCTCCGTCTCGACCAGCAGGCGGTTCTCGACCAGTATCGGCTCCGGCTGCGGTCGCTCCGCTTTGGCTGGTGCCTGACATTCGAGATGCCGGCGGACCGGCAGGTGCGTCGGCCGCTCCTCCGGCACGCCCGTCCGCGCGAGCCTCGCCTCGGCTGGGAGCTGGATCAACGGCAGCGGCGGAGGCAGCAGCAGCTTGTCGCCGCCTCCCTCGGCGCTGCGCAGGCGGAAGGACCGAAGCCGCAAGGCCATTTGGAACCGACGTCGAGGCTGGCGCGACACGCTTTGCGCGGCTGTGCGCCGAAGTAGCGAGCGAGCGATACCTCTCGCCTCCGAGCTGGATCTGCGGCCGACTCGCGCACGCACTCGAGGCCGATAGAGCGCTCGCTCGCTCGCTCGATTCTCATACGCGCGCGATTCGTTTCGAGCGCTAATTTTGCGCCTCGCCACGGTCGCTTCGGCTGGCTGGCGAGGCGCGAAACAGACAGACCGCAGCACAAAGGACGCGGCGATTCGCGCTGCCTGTGCGTTGAGAGGCCGCTTGGAGCGAGGTACTGGCGCCGCTTCACGGCCGTCAGGCGAACGCACTCGCTCCTGTCCACGCGGCCACCGCAGTCGCAGTCGTCCAGGCAGTCTAGAGAGAGAGAGAGAGAGGTATTTCACGAGCAGAGGTGGCGGGGTGGTGGCGCTGCGATGGCGAGCAGCACGTACGACCAGCGATGGCAGGAAGCCATGGCCGAGCTGGACGAGCAGATCCACATCGAGGACCACACGCTAGGAGACGACGGGCAGGACGGCGGCGGTGGTAACGAACCGGTACGAGCGCTCTCTCTCTTTTTCAGTCGCTCTCGGCTCTCGGATGCGGCTAACGAACGAATGGATGGACGGACGGACGGACGGACGGACGGATGACGGCTGCAGCCACCGCAGGCGAGCATCGCGGAGGCGTTCCAGCACTACGCGAGCCTGTACATCAAGTACATCCAGATCCTGACGCGCCTGAGCGAGTGCTACGAGCAAATGGTGCACCCGCAGAAGCGCATCGACGTCAAGCAGGTGCTCGAGGTCGTGGCCACGCGCGTGGTGGAGCTCAAGCACCTGCTGGTCAAGTGGCACCCGCCCAACCCGGACGTGGCGACGCAGCCCGAGCGCAGCTTCCCGTGGGAGTACGTGAACCTGGACGCGATCCTCGTGGACCTCAAGCTGCCGCCCGAGACGGTCGAGATCCCCGTGCCGCGCTCGTTCGTGGACGACCAGGCCGAGGAGCTGCAGCGCCGCGAGCGCCTCGTGCGCGGCTACATGAAGCTCAAGCACGGCGTGGACGCCATCTTCCTGGACGAGCTCGACCTGCAGCGGCAGCAGCAGCTCGCGCCGGCCGTGCTCTCGGTCGACGAGGCGCTCGCCGTGATCCAGCGCAACGAGCGCGGGCGGCAGGGCCGGCAGCGCGGCGTGCTCGTGCGCGAGCTGCGCGAGGAGGAGCAGCAGCGCGCGCTGTTCGAGTCCGGTCTCGGCGGCAGTGGCGGCGGCGGCAGTGGCTTGGGCGGCAGTGGCGGCGGCGGCGTGGCCGGCGGCGCGCCGGAGATGGACCCGGACATCGCGGCGGCCAACATCCAGCGCATGTTCCGCGGCCACCACTCGCGCGTGCTGGCGGCGCGCGAGCGCGACGAGGAGCTCGTGTTCATCGGCATGAAGCCGTCGGGGAGGGACCGGTCGGCGCTCGAGCAGCAGCTCGCGGACGCGCGCGTGCAGCGGCGCGCCGAGCAGGCGGCCAACCAGGACGAGTACGCGCGCGCGCTGGTGGAGCTGCACGCGTCCGTGGCGGCCGAGGAGGGCCCGTTCCTGCGCGAGACGCTGCTCGAGGCGCGGCGCAAGTGGGTCACGGACGCCATGGCCGAGGGCCAGCTGCCGGAGGACCTCTCGGGCTTCTACGCGCTGACGGCGCCGGCGGCGGACGGCGCGGCCGCGGAGCTCTCGGCGGCGGGCAAGGACGAGGCGGACGCGCGCGCGGGCAAGCAGAAGCAGGAGGCCAAGGGCGGGGACGAGAAGAAGCAGAAGGGCAAGAAGGGGGACGAGAAGAAGGAGAAGGGCGGCAAGAAGGGCGGCAAGGACGGCGGCGGCGGCGGCGGCGGCGAGGAGGAGGAGGCGCCGGAGAAGCCGCCGCCGCTGACGGGTCCGTCGGCGCTCGGGCGGCAGCTGGCGGCCGCGGTGGCGCAGTACGAGGGCGTGTGGCTCTCCCGGCGGCGGCAGGAGCTCGACAACTTTTACCAAAAGTACGACGTGGCGCTGGCCAAGGACGTGGTGCGCGGGCCCGTGGAGGTGCAGGTGCGGCAGCAGGTGGACGAGATGCTCGTGCTGCAGCTGGCCAACATCAAGGCGCAGCTCGAGGCGGCGGCGGCGGCCGGCGGCGGCAAGAAGGGCAAGAAGAAGGGCGGCGGCGGCGGCAAGAAGGGCGGCAAGAAGAAGGGCGGCGGCAAGAAGGGCGGCGGCGGCGGCAAGAAGAAGGGCAAGGCGCTGCCGGGAGACAAGCTGGCCGAGCTCAAGGGCCGCGCGCCCGAGTCCTTCCTGAGCGCGCTCGTCGAGCAGCGCGTGGTGCAGGCGGCGCGGCCCGAGGCGCGGCTGCGCGCCTACGTCGGCGGCTTCAACCTGCTCGGCTCGGCGCAGCACGCGGCCGCGGGCCGGCGCGACCGGCGCGGCCACTGGGTGCCGCCGGACCCGTCGGCGGCGCAGCTGCGGCAGGCGCTGACCGAGTACGCCGTGCTGCCGCTCAGCTCGCGCTTCGTGCGCGCGCGCACGCCGCCCGTGCGCTCCGTGCTGCTCTACGGGCCGCGCGGCGCCGGCAAGACGCTGCTCGCGAGCGCCGTGGCCAACGAGGCGGGCGCGCTCGTGCTCAACCTGTCGGCGGGCAACCTCGCGGGCAAGTTCCCGGGCAAGACGGGCCCGACCAAGCTCGCGCACATGGCCTTCTTGCTCGCCAAGGCGCCCGGGCTCGCGCCCGTCGTGATCTACATGGACGAGTGCGAGCAGGTGTTCGCGGCCGGCGGCGGCAAGAAGAAGGGCGGCGCCGCGGCCGCCGACAGCGCCGCGCGCTTCAAGAAGGACCTGCTCACGTACATGAAGGCGGCGCTGGACCCGGCGACCGACCGCGTGCTCGTGATCGGCACGACGAGCGACCCGGGCGCGGCCGACCTCAAGGACCTGCGCGCCTTCTTCGACAAGTTCCTGCACGTGCCGTACCCGGACTACGGCGCGCGCGTGCTGCTCTGGAAGCACGCGCTCGACGCCGCGGTCGACCGGCACGCGCGCGCCTTGGGCACGGCCGCGCGGCCCAGCGTGCGCCTCGCGCGCGCCGAGCTCGACGTGTCGACGCTCGCCCACATCTCGGAGGGATACGCGTCCGGCAGCATCGTGCGCGCCGTCGAGGCGACGCTCACGCGCCGGCGCGTCGAGTGCCTCGACAAGCGCGCGCTGCGCGAGGACGAGTTCCTCGGCGCGCTCGCGCGGCAGCCCGCGACCTTCGCCGAGGACAACGACAAGTTCAAGAGCTTCACGGCCGCCGTCACGGGGCTCAAGGACGCGCGCGAGCGGCTGCGCAAAGCCGCCGAGGACGCCTCGGACGCCAAGGACGACAAGAAGGACAAGGCCAAGGCCAAGGCCAAGGGGAAGAAGTAGGCGCGCGCATCCATCTCTCGCTCTCTCACTCTCTCGGCCGATTGCCTTGGGTCGACGCAGCGGTCGGCTAGGCCGAGGACGACACGAGCAGGCCCGAGAGCACGGCGATCTGTCGCTGCAGCTCGCGCACACCAAAGTCCTCCTTGGCGCTCGTCACGTGCACGACTGGGTTCATGCTCTGCGTCCTCACGCTGCGTCAGTCCATCCGTGCGTTCGTCCGTTTGTCCATCCGCTGCGCGACGCTAGCGACGCGAGACAGGGAGAGAGCGAGCGAGCGATAGAGAGAGAGACGTACCATGCGGTCGACGCGGGAGGCGACCGCGTGCGCGTGCGCGATGCGCGTCTGCAGCTCGCTTGTCGACACCTGCGGCGCGCGCACGTCGTCGACACGTCAGCGCGTCAGCCAGTCCGTCGCCGAGCGACGACAAGTCGGCAAGCTAGGACATTGGGAGCGACGCACCGCGTCGGCCTTGGTCAGCACGAGCTGGTAGACGACGCCGAGGTCGTGCAGCAGGTCCATGAAGTCGGCGTCGACGGGCGAGATGCCTCGGCGCGCGTCGACGAGCAGGAAGAGCGCGCGCAGGTTGGCGCCGCGCCGGTGCGAGACGTAGGCGCCGACGAGCGCGTGCCAGGCGTCGACGACGCGCTTGGGGGCCGCGGACGCGAAGCCGTGGCCCGGCATGTCCACAAGCGCGAGGTCCGGCAGCGAGCCGCGCTTGCCGCCGACCGAGAGGAAGTGCAGCTGCTGCGTGCGCCCGGGCGTCTTGGACGTGCGCAGGAGCCCGGGCGCGCCGGCCACGGCGTTGAGCAGCGACGACTTGCCGGCGTTCGAGCGGCCGGCGAACGCCACCTCGGGCACGTCCCAGTCGGGGAACTCGCGCTCGTCCGCGCCCGTGGACGTGATGAGTGTCGAGTCGGCGCGGAACAGCCGCTGCACCACCGCCACCTCGTGCGGCTTGAGCTGCGGCGGCGCGTCGACGCCCGGCATGGGCCAGAGCACCGGCAGACCCGCGAGCCGCGACCGCCGCTTCTTCTTCTTCGTCGGTGGAGGAGACGGCGGCAGAGGAGAAGAGGCGGTCGATGACATGAAGCGCAGCAGTGACGGGCAGCAGCCGCGTGCCGCAAGCGGCAGGCGCCGGCGAGTGGCTGCTGCGGCCACGCGCAGGAGCGCCGGCATCGGCGTTGGCATTGGCACTGGCATTGGCGGCTTGGAAGCGATGGACGAGATCAAGGCGGATGCTATTCTGCGATTTGATTCGCTAAAACTCGACACACAGAGCTTTCATTGGCTAAAACCACGTTTTGATACGGGAGGAGTCTAGCCCTTGGCGTCGATCGCCATCATGCGCCTCACAAAGCTAAGGTCGCAGCGAGGTGGCTTCTGCCCGAGACATCGAGCATCCGCTTGAGGAACGCCTTGTGCTTGGCGCAGACGCGGTCGCCAAACGCTCCGACGAGCGCGGTCTGCACGCAACTGGCCGTGTCTCGATCGACACCTCCGTAGTGCGGGTCGCCCAGCCACTGGGTGGACGACGATACGTCCGTGAACGCCTCGACCAGCGACAGCTCCGACGAGAGACTGCGGACGCGAATGCGCGCGCGACCGACGAACGCCATGCCTGTGGTCGGGTGGACCACGAGCGAGGACCACATGAGCACCATCGAGCCGTCGCGCTGGCGCTTCTGCACGAGTCCAACGGACTGCAGGCCCGGGGACGCGTTCGGAGCGCAGAGACCAAGCGAGTACCCCTTCTCTGCGGACTCTGCCGGCGCCTAGGATAGTCAGACGTCAGTTCAAGGCGCACGATCGTTCCTCGCGGCCGCGTTGGCTGCAGATAGTGACGTGATACGCCAGCCAGCGCACCTCAAGACAAGCAGACACGGAGTCATCGCACGGCGAGAACGGAGCGACCGCGTCCGCAAAGACCGACGAGGTGCGACGGACGTCCCACGGCAGATACAGCGACGCGCTGAGCTCGATTCGAGGCGTGCCGACCGCGTCGAACGTCGTGTCGCGTCGAAGGAAGAAGGGTCGGCTGGGTGATAGCGCGGGGAAAGAGGCGAACACGGTCCCAAGATCCGCGTGCATGCGTTGAAGCGTCGACCGGTGCACCTCCATCGCAGCGTCGACCGTCTGCGCGGCCATCTCCGCCTCGCCCTGGCAGGCGCCGCAGCAGGACAGGTCGTAGATGTCAGGGTGGCGAACGGATCGCGCCGACACGGATGCGGACCATCGCACCTTGGGGATCGAGACCGCGTCGTGGAGCACGCGGATCAGCAATGTGTTCCTCGTGGCCTCGGCTTTGAGCAGCCGGTTGTCGCTCAACGCAGTCGCTAGGAGATCGTCGAGCTCAACGCAGCGGCTGGAGACGGGTCGAGCCGTCACTGGCGTCGAGGAGCAGCAGTGGTGGTGCCGGCGCCGCTCCATCTGTCGGAGATGCTCACACCTGTCCTCAAGCTCGTGCGCGAGCTCCACCAGCGCCTGGCGCTCCTTCTTCTTCTTGAGGCGGCGACGCGCGTCCGCCTCGGGGTTCCGCGTCCGCTTTCGTGATTTGCCGCCCCTCGAGACGCCGGACGTCGGAGGTTCTGCGGACAAGTGGACATCTGGAGCTATCGACAGACCCGGCGTCCATGCGTCCACGACCTCCAGCAGCGCCGACAGCGTCGCGCCATCGTCCGAGCCGTCCGTCGCGAGGAAGCTCATCGCTGCTGCGCCGGCGTTTTGGCAATAAATTGAGCTGGCTTGGAGCCAGGTACACACGCTCCGGGATAAGCTGCCATCATTCCTTTATCCATTCGAGTCGTCGTTCGAGTTAGACTAGATTTCCACCGCTCGCTTTGTGAGCGCGCCTACCTACTGGCTGCTACCTAGAATACGGGCTGTACCGTGTGAGCAGGTTCGAGCCGAATCCCCGGACTCACGCTTTCTCGCTCTTTACCAACTTCTTCAACCGCGTTCCAAGTACTCCAGTCTTGGTCGCTCTTCGAGCAGCTCCGTTGCCACGTGCAGGATGTTCAGCGAGGCGTTCACTTGACGGTCGGCATGGCGTGCACTAATGTCCCGTAGTCGGCTTCACGGCGCTTGATGCCTTCATGCCACGCGCTAACCTTGTTGAACCCGGCCAGATGACGGTACTCCCGCGTCGAGATCGACTGGACAGTGACAGTGTCGCGTAGACTTCTTTGATGAACGCGTTCTCCCTTGATCCTGCGCAGATACTCTCGCTCCGTCACTGGTCCCACTTTCTTGCGCTTCTTCAATTGACGACGCTTCTTCTTCCTGCGTTGAGCAGCACGCTTCGTCTTCCATTTGGCTGTCCTCGCACTGGCAACCCGTTTCTTCT
>JAADYC010000613.1:0-16441 GCA_023338135.1 Phytopythium kandeliae | reverse complement strand
CGTTCCATCATCTCCTCATAACGTGTTGGCTCGGGGGCGGCTGGTGGCTTCGAAATGGGTGGAGTCTCCATTGTGGCAGCAGACGCAACGACGCGCGCGCTTCGGCTTCTCATAATCCGTGCTCTTTTGGCAGCGGGCTCAAGACTGGCGATACAATCGCCATCAACAGGTTCCTCGATGCGCTGCAAACCATGCGTCGAAGCAGAAGCCGCGAGCGCCGAGTGGCGCCGACCGAACCACGGTCGGTGCGACTTCTCGTACCTGCCAGTTTCCATCTCTACTGAAATGTCGAGCAACGACAGTGGAGAGCTTTGCGCCTTTGATTGAAGTTAGTAGACTGAGTGGAGGAAGGGAGTGGAGGAAGGGAGGAGACCATTGCCATTCTGCGACGAATGGTTGCGAGGAGTCGCCACTTCAACTCCTTGAAACGGCACATTGTCACTTTGTCATTGAAGTGAATTCGCTTCAGTTGCCGTCCAAGACGACCTCCAAGACGGCAAACGACATCGTCCGGCTAGATAAGTTGATGGAATAGGGTCGGCTGCAATGATGTCCTCCGAGGTATGTCTTACATCTGTTCACATTCTATGAATGCCTGATCAGCTCTCGCATCAACTTCCATTCAATCTTGTCCAGTTCCGTATCGCATCGAGTGGAGGGAGGACTCGAGGGAAACTTGTCAAGATAAGGAACAAGAAGTGAGTGAGCATGGCGCGTCATGGGCTGTTCGCCTCATAGCGCTCGGTTGGATGTTGGTTTCAAATCATACCCCAGTGTCAACTACTTGCTGCGTGGGTCGCACAAGAGCGAAGAAAAACGGCTCGCCAATCGTATCTGCTTCAGTAGTGACAGGAGTGTCAATCAAAGACTCCTATTGTATGTGCGTTTATGTCAATGCGGTCGTTGTTGAGGTTGTCCATTGCGAATGATGCCTCTCACGCTGTTGGTCGGGTGACTACAGGGTCAGTAAAAGCAACTCTAATGCCAGTATTGGTTCGGAATCAAAGGATAGCGACAAGTGTGAAACGCATCGCGGAATCCACGACGAAAATAGCTGTCGGCAACCGCCTGAGTTATAAATATGCTTCCCTACACTCTTTTGGTGTTTACATTGGCGTGCTGAGCGGATAGCTGACTGCCTCTCTTGACTGAAACGGAGTGGGATTAGTGCTCAGGTCGCTCATCGCCCAGCAATGCCTCGCGTGGCGTCGAATCGCGTCGGTATTGATCTAGATTGCGGCGGCTCGACTCCCATCTCTGCGGCTTCCACGGCACCTCGCAGCTGTGACAATGTGCCAAACGCATCAATAGACAAGCCGTCACACGATCTAGAGACTGACAGCGCTCGCGCCAAGCGGCAGAAAGAACTGTTGCGGAAGAAGAAGGCAGAGCGCCGCGCGCATGCCAGGCAGCGTGCGGAGCAAGCGCGATTGCAGCAGCAGCAGCAGCAGCAGCAGCAGCAGCAGCAGCAGCAGCAGGGAGTCCCCAGTTCTGAAGTCAACATCGGTAACAGTGACGAGCACACAAGGGATGTTGCTTTCACTTCGCAACCTGGTGAAGACTCTCCCACAATCTCCAAAACTGATCCATCCTGTCTAAACAATGGTATCCTTGTCCAACACGATGAGGTGGTGACCCCTGTTCGACTTTCTGACCAAAGTTTCGAGACCAGCGCCGACATAACTTGCACCAACAACGTGAGTCAAGAACATCCTTCAGCTTCATTTGAAAGCAGTCCGCAGAGCGACACCCAGAATGCTGGAGCCACTTTGATAAATGAGCCTGCGATTGTCTGCTTGACTTCTACCGCTACCGACAGCGTCGACACTCTGCTCAAGGAAGTCCCAGTACACAGCCAGGAGTCGTTGAGCGGTCTCAACCAGCACTCATCAACTCAATTGAAACCACCACCCACAGATAACTCCAAGCTCACATCCACACAACTAACCACATCACTAGAAGGAGCGAGTGGGTCGAACACAGAAGCTGCTTCCGACCTCATTGCAACTGGACCAAAGTCCAAGCACAGACGAAAGAAGAAGAAGAAGAAGATGTCGGCACGATCGAGTGCCCAAGAAGCCGCCATGACCATTCAGCACGCGTTGAGAAAGAATCTCCTCCAGTGCAAATCGCTCGTGCGCCACTCATCCAAGGTGTTTGTGGACGAGTTGACACCTCAAACCCCTCCCTACAATAACATATCATCCGTCGACGACCATCACATGGATGCTTTGACCAATTCTCACAACGATCATGCTTCGATGGAGTGTTTGCTTCCCTGTATCGCGTCGGAGGCAACAGCCAGCAACAAGATGCAGTCGACCAGTGATAGCAGAAGTAATGACAGTCCAAGTGCAGCTAGATCGCTTCAGTTACCTCAGCTAAAACTTAGCGCTCGTGGACGCGACGAGACTCTCTTCGATATGACACCGTCTTGCGGTGATATTGCTGAGAATTCTCATGCAACGCTTCGTGACGACCAGACTGAAGCACCTGCATTGTCAAGTCACGAACGCTCCACAAGAGAACTCATGTCACGGGCCTCATCAATAGACAACATGAATGCAGAACCAGCACCTCCCACTCTACAGGACACATCTGCTCGCGATCTGGATCAGTCTCCATTGCAATCTCAGGAGCAGGAAACCCAAGAGCACGAGGAGTCAAGTCGCAGTCGGTCAAAGACTATCTCATCAAGACGCTCCACTCCTCGTTCCCGCTCCCCATCCCGTTCGCATTCTTCGTCGTGCTTGTGTTCGTCACTCTCCTCTCGTCGGTCGTCTGTGTCAACCTCTTCCTCATGCTCGTGTCGCTCATCTCTGTCGCCGTCTGAGAACGAAGACGAAGGAGATCTCCATCGACACCGCTCTCATACGCAGAAGCACAGAAGCAAACATCAGTGCGATTCTACAGAACACACTGGTGTGGTCGACCTCGAAGCGATGGCTGTGCGTATTCAAGCACGCATGCGTGGCATCTTCGGTAGAGAGCGAGCGCGCGTGCAACGAGAGGAATTAGATATCCAACTGCGTGCAGAGGCACTAAAAGAGCTGGAGGAGGATGCGAGCGTCGCGATCCAGTCACGAGCCAGGGGATTCTTGGCGCGTCGACGCCTGGGCAGCGAAGGTATCGCTGCGGAGCAGAAGAAGGACAAGACAGCGAGAGAGGATATACCTCACTCATCCATGGCACCTACGCTGCCGCTGGTAGTCACCAGAGTTGATACAGAGACTGCTAGTGCCAATAGCAACCTCGTCGGGGACGGCCAAGTCACCAACAATGAGGATCCCAGCGAAAAAGTCGATGCATGGCCTGAGGAGCTGAACCTCGAGGCGCTCGATGACTGGGAGGAGCTCAATGAACAGGCGACCATCAGTGGCGAGCGCGTGACGCGTGCGCGCTTCTTGTCACGAGGACAGCTCCGCGTCTTCTGCGGAACGTGGAACATGCACGCCAAGAAGCCGGCGGACGACACTCTGCAGCTTTGGATCCGGCGCAACAAGTACCACATCGCAGCCATCGGCACGGAGGAGTGCACTCATTCGATCGCCAAATCGGTCGTCTTCACGTCCAAGAAGAGCTGGGAGAAGCAGCTGCGCGACGCGCTAGGCGACGAATACACGCTCGTAGCGTCGCACGCGCTCACAGCCATCCACCTCGCCGTGTTCGTGCACGAGAGTGCGCTGCCGCTGCTAAGTCACGTGCAGTCAGATGCCGTTGCCACGGGGATCGCCAATCAGCTCGGCAACAAGGGCGGAGTTGGTATCTCGCTGTGCATCGGCAGCACGAGCTTCCTCTTCGTGAACTGCCACTTCGACGCGCACCAGCGCAACGTGGACAAACGCAACGCCAACTTCCACCGCATCAACCAGGAGCTCAAACTGTTTCCTCCCGCCGACCCGATCGGTAGTGCGATTGCCTCGTCGTTTTCCAACGCGCGCATGTCCTTACCAGTGACAGCGCTCGCGGATCCTGGCAGTCAGAGCTCTCCCCCAAAGGCTCGGCGGTCTGTAGCAAGCTCAGTCACGAAAGTCCACGCCTCTGTCTCTATCGCGACATCCGCAGCTGCGATGCGGCGCGTGCCGGCGGCCGACCGGTTCGATCGCGTCTTCTGGTTTGGCGACCTTAACTACCGCGTGAACGGTACGCGGCGCATGGTCGACTTGCTGCTGCTGCACGACCACCACGCGGTGCTGCGCTTCAACGACCAGTTGTCGGCCGAGCTCGCGGGTGGGCGAGTGTTCCCGCACTTCAGCGAGGGTCCGCTGCACTTCCGGCCCACTTACAAGTTCGACAAACTCAGCGCCGTGTACGACTCGTCGGCGAAGCAGCGCATCCCGTCCTGGACCGACCGCGTGCTCTTCCGGTCCAACGGCCGTGCCGCCGACATCAAGGTGCTGAGCTACCGCAGCCACATGAGTTTCCAGAGTTCCGATCACCGGCCGGTCGGTGCTGTCTTCCAAGTCGCCTTTTTGCCTCTCACAGGTGCGCTCGGAGCTACCGCTGCGCCGTCACAGACGCTGCAGTCGCCACCGAGCGACACGGAGAAGCAGCAGCAGCAGCAGCAGCAGCAACAACAACAACAATACCAGCCGCCGCCACTGCGGGGATCTGTCGGCGGGAATCACAGCGAGTTCGGCCGCGTGGTCGCGCGCGGATACCGAGCCAGTCAGTCCAAGAGCGAGGTGTGCACGCTCATGTGAGGTTGCGCCTCGGGTCAGCCATGCCAGCGCATTGAGACCAGATCAACAGCGCACACCGAAGTCGCATTTTTTCATATACAGTCATCCTCCGAATCGACACACACGCAGGCAAGCAAGCACACGCCACTCGAGCCAAGAAAGAAGACTACGCAAGCAAGCCACGGTCTTGTGCATGCCTACCCCTCGGTTTCGCCTCGCCTCGCTTACTTGAGCGTGACGATGGCCACGTTGATGAACGGCGCGAGGAAGTAGATGGCGACCATGAAGGCCACGCAGCAGAGGCAGCAAACGAGCCGGTGGCAGATGGACGGGCCGAGCAGCTGGTAGAACATGTTGTAGGGGTTGAGCGAGAACGAGAGGCGACCCGCGGGCGGCGGCAGGTACGGCGAGTTGTTGGGCGACGAGCGGCCGTTGCCCACAGGCTGCTTCTTCGCCACTTCGGCGGGCACGAGCTCCAGCGACACGCACACCTCGCCCATGTAGTTGCGCGTGTTGGTCTTGTGGTCCAGGCTCTCCAGCTTGAGCCACTTGGCGTCCGCGGGGTCGCTTTCGTCCCACAGACCAGACGCCTCCTTGATCTTGCGCACGGCCGCGTCGTCGTCCGACGTGGCCTTCTTCTTCTTGCGTGTCTCCTCGTCGTCCTCGAAGATCTGCACGCGCGTCTTCGTCTTGTACGCGCGGCGGAAGAACACGCCAAGATCCATCATGTGCTCGCCAATCGCGTCGTTCGCCGACAACACGTCCTTGTCCCAGCCCTGGATGTGGAAGTACGGCGTCTTCGTGTTCGGCTGCTTGTGTCCGAGCACGATGGGGAACTTCATGCGCCAGTTGAACGACCCCTTGCCCTTCTTGGCGCGCCAGTGGATGTCCGTCTCCTGGTAGTCCGAGCCTTCCATCCAGCACCGGAAGAACAGATCGTTCATGTCCTCCAGAGTGTCGAACGACGGAACATTGCGCGCCTTCCACACCACCACGCGCAGCTCCATGTCCACCGGCGGCGGCAGCGAAATGTCGATCGGCGGGTAGTCGTGCGCCTGCGCGGGCGTCAGGATGTCCACCCAAAGCTTCATGCTGCCCATTGGTGCGCGCGACGTCGGGATGTTCAGCGTGCGGATCTCGAGCGGCTTGAGGCGGAGCCGGCTCGAAGTCTCGTACATCTTGCCCATATCCGCCCATCTCTGGTCGAACAAGCGATCCTCCAGGTCGATCGTCGTCTTGCCGATCAGGTCGTCGCCGCCCACGAGGTCGTAGTCCATCGCCTCGATCGTCAACATGCTGGCACCTGGAAGCTTGGCGTTCAGCAAGTGCATCTTGTAGAAGTCTGGGTCCGTCGTGTCCTCAATGTAGTTCTTGCGATCGCTAATCTTCTGCTTGCCCAGTGTCAGCCGCAGATACGGGTCGGACTTGCCCGGACGGCCATTCAAACCGATGTCCATAGGCGCGAACCCCGTGCCATCCAGCACGTACACACGGATCTCGTACGGCAGCGACGTGAGCAGGCGGTCCAAGTCGAGCAGCGGCTTCTCATCCTCGCGCTCGATGACGCGGATGAGACCCTTGAACACGCCCGCCATCTTGTAAATGCCCACTCCGCTGTCCCCCGTCGGTGTGATCGTCTTCTTGGAGAAGAGGTTCAGCGAGGACAGCAGCGACTTCTTCTTCTGTTTCTTGCCGATGTACAGCGCATACTTCTCGAACGGCGTCGTCTTGAGCTCCGACTCGAGGTCGCCTTCCAGGAGCTCGCGGTGCTTCAGGTACTTCTTCGTGTGATCATCGTCATCCTCCTCACCCGCGTTGTTGCTGGACAGTCGAGACGCCTGGTCGTCGAAGTTGCCGTTCGGGTCAAAATCGACGCCCATCGACTTGAGCGCACCGAAGACGCCGGCGCCATTGTCAACCGAGTCCAAGTCTGTGCTGTCGTCTTCGAAGTCGCCAATCTTCTTGTGCTTGTGTCCCAGAAGCGGTGCGCCGATGCCGTTGTCCTCATCGTCACTCTCGACCTCGCTCGCCGAGTCGAGCTCAATCTGCGCGAACGTGTCGCTCTGCGGCGGGCGGTAGTGTTTCGACCAAGGGATCTTCGTGGTCATTTCGATGGACGCCGAGCCGATGATAGGCGTCTGAAAGCCGCCGAGGCGAGTGTCCTTCACGATAATGTTGAGGCGCGGAGCAAAATGCGCGTTCACCGGCAGTTCAACAGGCTTCACGATGCGCTGGAGGAAGTTGGGGTTCGCTCCGGACGGCCGCTTGGACTTGTCGGTAATCATCTCCTGCGACGCGTGGTCCTTGCCTCCGAGTACGAACTCGATGAAGGGCAACTGGATCGGCAGGAACTGGAACGGCTCCATGTTGCGTAGTCCCAGCACCGTGATCTCGATGAAAGCCTTCCGCGTTGCGGGAACGATCGAGGCGGACTCAGGAACCTTCTCATCGGGGAACTGCTTGCGGATGAGTTCGAGCGACGCAAGGATCTCGCCTTCGCAGTCCCCTGACTCCTGGAACCGCAGAGGGTACCACTTCGGATCAGGAAGAGTGCTCAATTTCCCGCTCGATAGCTGCTCCGACGTGCGGATGTGCGCTTCCGACAAGTTGAGCGCGACCAAGCCGACGTAGTCATCAGAGTCGAAGTCGTCGTAGTCCATGACGCGCAGCATCACCTGCGGCGCGTATTTGAGATCCGGCAGGTTGATGTCGAAGTAGACCGTCTCGTAGTAAAGCGGGTCGCGAGTCTTCTTCTTCTTCGTGGTCTGCTTGGGTTTCTCGCCCATGCAGCGCACGATCATGAACGGATCCAACAAACCGTTCGAGTCGGCAGCAGGAAGTCGACGGCCTTGGTAAATGTGGACGCGCAGCTGGTACGGTACGCGCTTATTGACTGCTTCGAGATCGGAGCGGCTCCACGGGGTCGCCATCGCCATTTCTTCCGTGCCAAAGCCCATGCGAACGAGAACGTTGCCCGGGAATGTCTCATCGTCGAGTGCGTTCACGGCACCGTCCTCCTTCAGCGAGATCCACTCGACCTCACTGTTGAACCCTCCACGCTCTTCGAGGAGATCCTTCGCCTTGAAGCGAGCGAAGCAAACAGCACGACGCGAGTCGCCTTCGCCGCGGCAAAGCTGGAGGAAAATGTCCGGCACCTGACTCAAGTCTTCCGGCAGCAGCATCTTCTCGCTCTCCTCCATGTCGTTCCACTCGACAACGCCGTTCACGTTCTTCCCTCGCGATGACGCGATCTCGTTGAGGCCGCACGACATCACGAGCTGGATCTTGGACTTGATGCCGTTAACCGTGAGCGTCGGGATCTCGCATCCCCAGACGAAATGAGCACGCATGCGGTAGATGCGCTCGTGGGGATAAAGGTCGGGAGGTAGCTTCTTCATGTTTCGCTTCTGGTTGGTCTCATCCAGCTCGTTGTCGTCGTTGTCCACGATGCGCAGCGTCATCAGAACGCGTCCACGGTACGTGCTCGCAATGTCCGGGTAAGTGTTCATCTGCTTCTTCACGTTGTCGCCGAGCCCAAGGGTCTTCAAACCAAGCGGCGCGCCATACAGATTCGCCCAGAACGGCCCAAGCTTGCCCCCAACAGCCTTGACCAGCTTGACGCTCTGGTAGTTCGTCGCCACAAGCTCGTCCGCGCCTAGCTGATCCCAATCGAGCACGGATAGCTGCAGCGAGTCCGCCATGGAGGGTTCGCGAATCACCAGGAGCAGCTCTTCATTGAACGACGGGTTCAGCTCGAACCGCTTTCCCTTCTTGGAGCGAACGCGCGTGCGCACCACATCACCACCAGCGATCCGCGCCTTGATGAACGCGTCAAGGCCATTGCGCTCAATGATGTTGATATCCATGGGCGGCAAGTGCTCGGCTTGGTGAATCATGACCCCGACGAATTTGACATTCTGTGTCACGCTTGGCGGCATGAGCACCGTATCCATGCTGTCTTCACTGCGCTGACCGAACGGCGACGGAGGGGGCACCAACTTGTCGCCAGGACCAATGATCGTGACAGAAGCGCGTAGGTAGCCCTGGATGCCCTGGTTCGTGGTCGACGACATGTCTGTGAGGCCGATCCAGACGTTCGCAAGCTGGTGGTTCTGCTGCGAGTAGATGTAGGAGCAGTCGAACTGGGCACCGCCGATGAGCTCTGCGCGCTGAATCGTGTTCGCGTCCATGACGTTCAGACGCACATAGCCCATCTCGACCTCCGCCTTGTCAAGGTTGCGGATGTTGAAGATCAGCAAGTCGTCCCAGACACAGTTCAGCACTTGCTTCTTCACGGCTGTCTGCTGCTGCTCACCTAGCACTTCGACGTACACGACCGGGTCCGATGTGCCCGTTGAGTCCTTCGGCACAAGATCGCGCGCTTCAATGATGTGCACCTGCACGACGTAGTCTCCCGACTTGATCTCAAAGTTGCTGAGCTCCGACTCCAGCGCCTTACGCTTCTCTTCGCGCTCTTCCTCCTCCTTCTTGCGCTCTTCTTCGTTCTTGTCGTTCTTCTTACCCCTCGCAAGCTCGTCCAGATCGATACCGTCATTGTCATCCGAGTCATAGTCCGCGTCAGGTTTCTCAAACGGGTTGAGCTTCACGGGGAAAAACGACGAGCTCTTCTTCTTCGCGGCAATGTCACGCGCGTTCGAATCGTATGTCCACAGCAGCGTGATTTGGAGCGTGCCGCGCTGCTTCTTGTCCTTCTTCCCGCGCTTGTCGCCGAGCTCCACCGCCAAGTTCTTCTCCTCGTTCGGTCGCAAGTCGCTCAGTGACACCTCCGCCTTGCCCATGAAGTCGTTAATGGTGACATCGTAGTCCTCAACCAGAAGCGTCAACTTGTCCTTCAGCTCCGTCGCGAAAAAACCGAACTGCAAGCACAAAGCATCGAGGCGCACGCGTTAATGGCATGATCCTCATCCTCGCCCCCTTCTCACCGCTTCGGCCTCGCGCGCTTACCTTTTCGTTCCACTGAGGCTTCAGCGTCCGTTCCTTCTTGCTCGATGTGTGCTTCTGGCCCGAGAACGTCAGAATCACCAGCGGGTCGCTCGTCTCGCCGTTGTTATCCATGCCCAGCAGGTCCTTGCCCGACTTGAGCGTCACGTACAGCAGGTTGGGCGGCTCACTGCTCGAGGAAGGAGCGCCAGCGGCAGCAGGGATACCATCACCGCCCGCAGATGCGGCGGCGGCCGCAGAAGCAGCGACGCTCGAGAGGTTCTCAATCACGAGGTGTAGCTCTCCACGCGAGTCCTTCTTCATCTTCTCGTGCTTCATGAGCTTGTACCAGTTGTCGAGCGGGGTCGTGACGCCGAGGAAGAGCGAGACGGGGATGTCGACGACGCCGAGCACGTCGTCGCTGTAGAAGCCGTCCGAGTCGAACATGGTCAAGCGCAGCGTGGTAGCCACGCGCAGATCCAGGCGGTCACCGATGACGAATGACTCGCCCCACTTAGGGCTCAGCGTCTTCTTCTGCGTCTTGGTCTTGAACGTGCCGCCCGCCGCCAGCGTGCCGCCGCGCGAGTCCAGCAGCGTCATCGTCACGTACGGGTCGCTGAAGCCGTTGCTATCGGCCGCCAGGATGTCGCGCGCCTCGACGATCCCCACGCGGAACGTCGGCGCCGCCATCTTCGCCTCGTGCGCGCCGCCTGTGGCGCGTGCGGTCTCCTCGCAGGTCTCTCCCTCTTCTGCGGGGCGGGCGTCGCTTTGGCGCGCGGGGAGCCGCTCGCCGCGCGTCCCTTCTCGACCGGGCTGCTCGAATCGCCGCGGTCTGAATGGAAAGTGGTGCGGGGGGAAGCGCACCCAGCGCACAGCTGAGATTCCAGACCGGTGCGCGTGGGTTCAGCCTGGATTTTGCCTCGGTAGAGGTGGACCACCTGATTTTTGGACTTCACTCACTACTGCGACCGACTGAGACGTGCTTGCAGACTCGTCTTCGGTCCGAGCCGCAGCAACCGGACCCGGTGCGAAAACTGACCAACGTCGCAGCCGCGCCAGCATGCGCTCCGTCTTTCGGTCAGAGCCGCATCAGCGTTGAGCTTGGAGTCCGCCTCGTTCTCGACGGCAGCCTCGGTGACCACTGTGACTGCGAGTCAAACGGATTGGCGCTCTTGATCGCGAAGTGCTCGATCGCACTGGTGGACGATGATCTCGCGCAGTGCATCGGGATCGCCATCGGTCGGCTGCATGCGCTGTCATGTTGGTGAGCGAGCAGCTCGGACCAAGCAGATTGGCTCGGAGTCTTACGAATGCAAGAGCACAACGTCCGGCACGTCCAGTGGCGGCAGCAGGCGCGATTCCATATCTCCGCTTGATATGACGAGCGGTGCGAACTCGCAGTGAGGCGTCAACGCGAGATGCTGTCTGAACGCACACCGATGCTGTAGTGTGCGGCCGAGTCGTCCTTGAGTCGCAGCCGCGAGCGGGCACTGACACGCCACGGGCTCTAGTGGCGAGTAACTGCTGAGCATGCTGATTCCAGAGCTTCGACACACTCGTCACAATCGGTTGCAGTAGACAGTTCCTATCCGAGGATTGAACCCAAGACATCACGTCAACGATTTTTCCACCAATCAGATCCGACTGAACCCGACATCTACAAAAGCATACGATTGGATAGAATATCTCGCGATATTACCCAATCCAAACCCGTTGTCAGAATCGAACCCGAAAGCCGCCGACTGTTGGATCGCGAGCCAACATGGCGGTGGCCACCAAGGCGCTCGACCGTGCGCTAGCCGCGCTGTACGCGCGCGAGCGGCCCGCCAAGGTGATGGCGGCGGTCACGGGTGGCGGGGTCTCGGCCGCGGAGCTGCTCTTCCGCTCGGGCAGCTCCTCCACGATGCTAGGTTTCGCCGTGCCCTACGCGCGCGCGAGCCTGCTGCAGTTCCTCGGCGACTCGTCGGATGCGACGGCCACGCGTGGGCACCGCGGCTGTAGCAGGCTTTGATGACTGTGCTTAGTGGATCTCACCCGTTTGTTGCGGCGCGGACAGGCGCCGCGACCAAGTACTGCTCCGCGGAGATGGCCGAGCGCATGGCAGAGGCTGCGTGGAAGCAAGCGCTGGAGCTGACGCGGCAGGAGGACGAGGGAGCGGCGGACCTCGCATCCGCGTTCACTAGCTTCCAGAGCGCCGTCGGCGTCGGCTGTACGGCCGCGCTGGCGACCAACTACAGCAAGAAGGGACCGCACGAGGCGTTCGTGTCTGTATGCCGCGCGACGCTGTCCGTCGGCGCCGAGGCGGTCGCACCGAGCTGGGATACGTACCACTTGACGCTGGACAAGGCTATCGGGCGATCGCGAGCAGGTTCGATGCGTCTCGATATGTCTCCTTGTACACCCAAAAGGCTGACGACGTGTTTGTTGCGGATCGCTCAACAGAAGAAGACGGGATAGTGGGCAAGTGGGTCGTGTACGCGCTCGCGCGGGCGGCACAAGGCGACGCGGCCGAATGCGAGGCGCTCTACAACGCGCTGGTTGGTGACCACGTCGGCGAGGACGCGCTCCACACCGTCAAGAGCGCGAAGGAGTCGACCACCGCCGATGTCTTGGATGGTATTTGCGGGGAAACCGCGCACGGATCCCTGTCGAGCGTGTGTTTCCTACCTGGTCTGCTCACTGCGGGATCGGTCGTCGCCATGCGAGGGTTCGCCTTCCGCGGCATCGTGCTCCCCGGCTCGTTCAACCCGCTGCACGTCGGCCACGTGGAGCTAGCGCGCGCGGCACAGCGCAAGGTGGCTGCATTGACTGGGCGATTGCTACCCATCGGCTTCGAGATGGCCGTCGCGAACGCCGACAAAGGCGCCATCGCGGCGTCGACGGTGCGCGAGCGCGTGGAGCAGTTCGGGCCGCACAGCACGCTCGGGTTGGGCGAGTGGCCCGTGCTCGTGACAAATGCGCCGCTGTTCGGACAGAAGGCCGAGCTGCTGTGTGACTGCGTGTTCGTGATCGGCGCCGATACGGCTGTGCGCCTCGTGGACCGCAAGTACTACGAGCAGGATGAGCACCGGATGGTGGTGGCGCTGCAGCGCATCGCTGACCGCGGCTGCTCGTTCGTGGTCGCCGGCCGCTTCGACGACAAGCAGACGCGGCGGTTCATCTCGGCCGACGAGGTGCTGGAGCGGCACGTCCCGCCGGTCTTCCGCCGCCTCTTCGTGCCGCTGGGCGAAGCCGACTACCGCAACGACATCTCGTCCACGCTACTGCGGCAGCGCGCGGCTGCGAGTGAAACCGACGCTGCTGGTGGCGGTGGCGATGGCGGTGGCGTGCAGTAGACAGCAGCTGTGCGGGGGGAGCGAGGCATGGAGCAAAGCCTCCTGCATCGGAGCGAGTAGTCGGTCGGTCGCTTGGGCAGTTGGCAGTTGGGTTGTTGCCGCGGATGGTGGTTTCACGTGCGTTGGAGGTTGAAGCGAGCGCCTGTCGGTTGGGCTTCGCGGAAGGGTTGCGTGAGGTTTTATTTTCGTGAGGTGGAAAGTTCCAGAAGTCGGGACTGCCTGCCTAACGGACCACTACGACACCCTCGGTCGCACACGTCTTTCGATACACAATCAAATCATTCACTACGACTACGACATTCGTGCTGGTTGAATAGATCCACAACGAGGTTAGTCCTGTCACAATCAGGTTTTTCATGTCCGGTACTGCATCAAATGCATAAACTCAAGCCTTCCGCTCTGCAGACTGCTGCACGCCGCTGCAAGCAACTTTCTCGAGTCACCGCAGTACTCGCCTTGGCGTCCTGTTGCCCCGCCAACCTTTTGCGCGCTCAATCTTTCATTTCCGGTCCGACGCCAGCGAGGAAGCGCGTGCGTGATTGGGGACGCGCGCCGCCACCGCCGCCGCCGCCGACGACGACGAGAATTTCCCGAGAGCCGACAGGACAGAGCAAACCATGGCGCAGTACGGCAAGGCGACCTACTGGGACGAGCGGTACACCAAGTGAGTGGCGCGGCGAACCGGCGTGCGGGATTGGTTGATGCTGAGTTGTACGGCCAGCGCGGGACTGACCGGTGCGTGCCACGCGCAGGGACTCGGAGCAGTTCGACTGGTATCAGCGCTACGGCGGACTGAAGGAGCTGCTGACGCAGTACGTGAAGAAGACGGACCAGATCCTGATGGCAGGCGCGGGCAATTCGCGGCTGTCGGAGGAGATGGTCAACGACGGGTACCAGAAGATCATGAACGTGGACGTGTCGGAGATCGTAGTCAAGCAAATGGCCGCCAAGTACGGCGACCAGGTGGAGCAGCTGCAGTGGCAGAAGATGAACGTGTGCTCGCTGGACTTCGCGGACGAGACGTACGACGCGGTCGTGGACAAGGGCACGATGGACTCGATCCTCTGCGGCGAGGGCTCGACCGCGAACGTCGCCAAGATGTGCCAGGAGATCCACCGCGTGCTCAAGCCTAATGGCGTCTACTTTATCGTGTCGTACGGCGTGCCGGACAACCGCCTGAGCTACCTCGAGAACAAGGAGCTGCAGTGGAAGGTGACGGTGCACACCGTGCCCAAGCCTACCGTTAGCGCCGTCCAGGTGTCGGAGGCCGACGCCAACGCCGTGCACTACATTTACGTGTGCCAGAAGGGCGGCAAGCCCGACGCGTGAGGCGCAACGCCCGTTGCGGTCGCTCGGCTTGGGATAACCAGTCTCATTGCGTATTGCACTCTCGCCGGCTCTTCTTTCCGCTCCGAGCGCAGTTAGTCTCCTTGGAATCGAGCGTTGGGGAAGTGGTTGCTATGACGCTAGTAGCGGGACGTCCAGACACATCCTATGCGTCTTTGCCTGCATTAGACGCCAGCAACACCACCTGGCGTCGCAACAACGAGTATCCGTCATCTGGACACCTCTCGGAGTTGGTGTCGAAACTCACACTGCAACAGAGAGTGGCTAAAGCGCTGTCGGGTCCACCCAGCCGCATGCGCTCGTCAGGCTTCTGTCCTCGCGCCGGAGGCCAAACGCCAGTCGACCGTTGATGCCGTCGCGTTGACTACCCAGGAACCATGCATCATTGCATCGATGACGCGGCTCCGCGAAGCTTGTGTGGCATTAGGCGCGCTGGACGATTCTCAACTGAGCCGCTAGCTCTCTTGGGTCGCGTGGAAAATGCTGGTGGCCATCAGGATGGAATCGATGAGTGCTGATGTGACTGATGGTCTTTTGTGGTGTTTGGCTAGTATTCGGAATGCAATGAAGGAACAGGCTAGCAAATTTGCATTTGATTCACCAGATAAGGCATATCGCATTTCACAAATGAGCGCTCACATACAACATATCCGTGTGTTTCAAAAAGATTCGGTTTACATCCAACACAAACACAGCTCATTTCGTCAAAACAACATAATTCACCGGTTCGGTTCAGGAGCACGCCAAATTTATGACCGCTCAACGGATTTGCCGTGATCCAACGATCCAACGACCATTTGTGGCGATCGCCGAGTCATCTCGTAAATAGAAGCGATCATTGAACCTATCGCTGTCATTCCAAATATATCCGAACTTCTCCAAATGTCATACAGCGTGTGTCGTGATGATAATCATTTCCTACGGCCCATGCGGTGAACCCTTTGGGTCATGACTGGTCGATTCGACGGAAGTCCGTCGAAGACTTGCGCGAGTAACCCCGACTGGATCTCAGACGGTTGAAGAGTAAAGCCACGATACAGGCGCATTGATCGATTCATTTCAGAAGAAATGGCAAACCACAGGACCTTACGTTGCTTAGTCACTTGCAACGAGAAGGTGAAGATCGCTGTTCGGTTGTCCCAACGAATTCGAAATTGATTCGGATCGTTGTGAAATCGCCATGTTTGTGGCAGGCGTTCCTGATCCGCGAAACATACCATTGCGTTGGTGAACCTTTTGGCTCCAGTCAACACATGAGCAGTTGGTACCGATAAGACAGGTCGTCCCATTCGGAAGCATGACGAAATCGCGACTCTGGATATATATTTCCGATTTGGTCACAAAGCGCTAGCTCAACAAATAGCAACGTTTCCGCAAAATGACACATATGGTGATTGTGGATTACAACGAAATCGGGGAACGCCAAAATTGCGACTGACAGCAATCACACTCTTTCTTCCACGAATCAGAATGGATCCAGAACAATAGTTTGCTCCAAAGAATACTTGGCCGTCCCAACTCACCCACACTAGAACGCCGCCGAAGCATGGTTGTGCATTGTGGAGGTGGATGGCGTATGCACAGCCAAAATATCACATAGAAAGATACCGCTCGAACATTAGAACAAATTTATCATCATGGCAGAAAAAGAGTGCAGTGGCAGACGAACCTTCCTGACCGCCGTGTCTTTGCCACTATCTCTTCGGCAAATACCACGAGCGGTACAAAGCCCCGCGGGAAGATCCACTTTCACTCCCCGACAACAAACAGCAACACGGCATCGCGCATGCATCCAACATATTCGTTATTTCAGGTCATTACTTCACACGGTGGCAGCGCCAAGAAGCCTCCCAGATCTCCTCCTGCCGACTCCGCCCGCACTCCTCAATTTGCAGCAGCAACCACGATCACCTCCTCCAGCGCGAGCGCTGCCGCTCCACCTCCTCGTCCCCGCAGCTGCCGCGGTCGGACCCGCCGTCGCCCACCAAGGATGGCCACGCCTACGATCACAGAGATCGTGCTGCACGGCCGGTACCGGCTCGAGGCGCTGCTGAGCAACACGCTCTACGGCGGCGTCTTCCTCGCGCGCGACCTCCTCGCAACGGACGGCGACTCCGACGTGGTCGCCATCAAACT
>JAADYC010000612.1:0-16472 GCA_023338135.1 Phytopythium kandeliae | reverse complement strand
GCTTGCCAAGCGCGCTACTGTTCGACCGATCGATGAATTTCGGACAAGCAAGCGATGCTATTACTGTCATGAAGACCTCGAAGACGTCGCCTTCCCGAAGATCGTGAACGGCAAACCGAATGGCAAAGCCACATCCCGAAACGTTTTGTACTGTCAAACCAATGGCTGCAAGAGTTTCTGGGACCGTGACGCGACCACCTCACTGAGCATCCTGCACGTGGCAACGGAGCTGCTCGAAGAGCGACCAAGACCGGAGTACTTGCAACGCGGTTGAAGAACTTGGTAAAGAGCGAGAAAGCGTGAGTCCGGGAGTTTCGGCTCGAGCCTGCTCACACGGTCCAGCCCGTATTCTAGGTAGTAGCCAGTAGGTAGGCGCGCTCGCGAAGCTAGCAGTGGAAATCTAGTCAACCAATCGGTCGACTAAGTACGAAAATCGAGTTGGATTGGAAAATACATTCTGGGTAGACGCACGGAACGCAGGTCCTTACAAAACTCGAGTTGCCGGATAGACCGACGACTCGCAGGATAGTCTCACGAAAATGCAATGTAAACCTCGAACGGATGCCGTTGGCAGCGGACTGCATCGGTGAAAGCACTGCTACTGAGAAGAAATCTGTTCGCGAAGGCCACATGTCATGGTATATGATACTGTTGGCTGGTGCTACTCGGATCACAGACCCTTGCATGAGAGTCGTAGAGCAATGGTGATTGCTACTGTCTGCCACCTGCAGCCGTTCACTATGACGGGCCTTTCGCAGCTACACCTAGAGCCGCAGTCGGTCGGAGGCACTCACGTCGGTCCACCCAGTCATCTCCGTGTCGGCGAGGCGGAAATCCCCGTCCATCTCGACGCAGTTATGGATCGCATAGAGCAACTGCTTGCGGCAGATATCGTCGCTGGAGTAGTGCGGTAACTGCAGTGCGAAGAAGCACGTGTGCGACTTTGGGAGCTGCGAATCCACACCTACTGCGGACTGAGAGGCAGCAGGCGACGACGGTAACGGTGTGCTGCCTACTTCACCGCCTGCGTCGCTGCTCCCACCGGGTACGAGGGACTGGATCTTGAACTTCTGGTGGAATTGCGCGGCTCCGAGCGGCAGGCGCGAGCGAGCCCAAACGAACCGCAAGAAGGCGCGCCGATCCGTCGTATTCATGTCCTCGAGCACACGCCAGAAGCGAAGTACGAACTCGTCCTTCGGCGAGACATCGTCATCATATTCAGTGTTGGCTCGCAGTAGCGCCACATCTATCTCGTCCACTCCACATAAGCGCGTTTCCAGCTCCTGCCACGTCAGCATACCCAACGGAGACACAGGCAGAATTGAGTTGAGTCCGCGCTTGACGAGTGCTATGGCGTCGCTTGCCTCGTGCACACGCGCGTTCAGCATCAGGCGCAAGTAGTCCACCAGGTTAGACAGCGTCACCGAGGTGGATGCGCCGCCTTGTTGTAGCTCGACTGTTCGTCCATCAGAGAGCGTTGTCGTGAAATCCAGATCCATTGCACTCAACTGCTCGTCCAGATGGTTGACCGGCCGGGACGATGCGCGGCATCGCTCGTATTCATCCAACACAGCGTTGAGGCTTCTCCAGAGCGAGTAGGCCACAAAGTCGATCTCCTTGAGCGACGCCAGCGCAGCATCTGTGTCCTCATCCGCCAAGTCGCTTCCGATCTCGCGCGTTGCATCATCCTCGGCCACGAGTTGCTTCCACACACTGGTCGCGAAGTCCAGTCGGACGCATACGCCAGTACGCAGACACGTTCCAAGCATCTGCCCGAGGAAAACAAACATTTCACGGTATAACTGCCGCTTCTCCTCGGGGCTCTCGCTCAATAACGACTGGCGACCGGCGTGAGAAGTGCTCGAGGTCGACCCAGACGACAGTGGAGCCACCAGGGATGCGTTCAGCACAAACTTTTCACGCGACGACCCCACTCCGTTGCGCCAGTTGGGACTCGGTATCAAGAACGGCAGCAAGCACTCGGTTGGTACCTCCGTATCCTCATACGCCTTTGGGCTGGTGCTTTCTAGCCCGTCGCCCGTATCTTGATGCTCCTTCAGAGTCTGCAATTCAGCGAAGAATTGCGAGAAGAACTCACGATATGGACCGCCATAGTCGTCCGATCCCTCGCCCTCGAACTTGACTTTGAAACTCCGTAGCTGTCCATCGTCCATCGGATGCGAGTACACCATGCGTAGTGTGCGCAGCGGCAGGAAGTGCAGGACCTCGAACGCCTGGCCGAAGAGAGACAAAAATAAGCTTTTGGTGGTGCCTGGGTGACACTTGGCCGCCGCTGCCTTGAGGCGGTTCACCTGGAGCTTCGGCAGGTCGTCGGGGTAATCGTACTCGTCTTCGGCCTTGCTTGGTGAATTCGCGGTTCGCTGCATGAGCGAGGTGAAGAAGGTGTTTTTGAGGCACAAGAAGATGCTTCCACGACACGCCGAGAGGAGCCGGCATGGCTCGGAGACGGCACTGCTGTCACCGTCGCCAAGGGCGAAATACCTCCACGTAAGGTCGAAAAAGGGCAGTGAGCGGCTGAGAGCGAGGTTCAGGTACCGTAGCAGAGCAAATCGAGCGATCAGTGTAAGCGCCGATGGACTGTTCACCGATGTGTCGTCATCTAGCACGAACGATCCTGCAACGCCATCGGCGTCCAGCACCCCTGGATACTGCCGCTGTTTGTCACGTACAAGTTGGAGCAGCACAGCAGGCGATACGTTCCATGGACTAGTACATGTCGACTCGCAGTGCTCGTTCACAATACGCAGCAGCTCTCGATCGCGAGCGACGCCTCCCCAGCGTGAGTGTTGCGCTAGGGAAGCAAATGTGTCGATCGAAAGTGGAATCGACACATCTTCGATGCAGTGACTCGATGGATCACTGCTGAGGGAATCCGCCGGGACGGGGGAGTTGCTGGTATCATCCTCTGGCTCTGATGCTGCTTCTGCTGTCGCGTCTACAACTGCTTCAACAACTGCTTCCAATACGGCTTCGACGGCGGCATCTTCATTTTCATCTTCATCTTCTGCAGACGCTGTTTCTGTTGTCACTCGCAATACATTGGATATTTGATTGTTCTCCACAACGACACGCGAGATCTTGCGCAGTTTGCTCGGGTGGAAGAACCAGGCGCCAGTCTCGCCATCAACATGAACCCACAGGCGGCCCCACGCAACACCCGCAACGGTTCCATTACCCCGAGAGGTCCGCACTCGCTCTCCAGCGCGGAATCCGAGGCGATTACAAGTGTCGGGTGTCACATCAACCCAAAGCGACCAGCCTGCCCGGGTGATGGCGTAGTGTTTGCTACCAGCAAGCCAATGGGTTGTGAGCTGATACGCTGTTTGCATCAGGTCCAATCGGATAGGTCGGCGATCCAACATACGTGACATCACTTCGCAAGCCACCAAGCAGTTATCGATGCTGCCACTGCTGCTGTCGACGTCGGGAGCCAAAGGCGGCAAAGCAGACAAAGGGGGTGTCGATTTACTCAAGAGACTAATGTCGTCTTCGGAAGTTAGGGAGGCGTCCATTGCTTCGAAGTTGATGCCTCCAACAAGTGTCACGCGTTGGTGGCGCGAGTAGAGCGCGACAGCAGGATAAACCTCGCCGACGATGTTATCGAATGCGACACCAAGTGGTGAGCCGTTCTTACTGAATGCGAGTGTACCTCGCTCGCAGTCCAAGTGGACCCCGATGGTGTCTCCTTCACCAAACGCATCGCCGAATGCGCGTACGCGACTCCGATGGTAGTAGAGAGCCTTATCGCCGATAAATCCCCATGACTGATCATCGACGCCTAGAAAGGCGTCCGGGTTCAGCTGCCGTGTGGCTACGCCTATGAAGATGTAGGGAGTGCTAGATTTGTCAACGCGGACAGCCCACGCGTGCTGCCCAGTGGATAGCCGCTGCTCAGCGCATGTCGATTTCCAGGCTTCGTTTCCTGAGTATACGACACTGCGTCCATCTTCTGAGTATGCCAGCAGCCCAGTACGACTTCTCTTACGGTCGAAAGAAAGGTCTGTCAATAGTAGACGATCAGCGTCTTCATCAATGCCTCGAGTAATCGATGATACATCTCTCGCAAGAGCTGTCGACTCAGGATTGAACGCGTTGCTTTGGAGAGTGCCGCTGTCTTGGGCACCCAAACTATTGCTTTGACAAGCTGACATGGTATAGAGTGCATGCAGCAGCTCCACGTAGGCTTGAAGATAGAGTGAGTAAACTTGCCGTTCTTGCACAGTCTCTCGCGCAAGGCGCTGCTTCGCTGCTACCATCACATCTTGTGCTGATAGTTTCGCGCTGCCAAGTAGACTTTTCAGCTCTTCCACGTCACTTTCATGGGATGTAGCTTCATCGCGAGAGCACACCGGACGACACACGTTTGAAACAAGGCGTGTGATTGTGCGGAGCACGAAGCACTTGAGTGGCAAGTTGGTCGCTCCCAGCGCGCATCGCAATTGTCTAAGCATAGTCTGGACAAGCGGTCTGCTACTTTTGCGCGTCAGGAACGAGTACGCGTGCTTCTTCTCGGCAGCAATCACGCAATCGGTGAGCCAAATGGCCACTTCAACCGCCGGCTCTAGCATTACCAGCTCGTCCGAACGACGGAGCTCGCGCTGGGTCCATAAGTACGCTTCAAACTGCCTGCTACATGATGCCGCCTCAACCTGCTCGAGAATATAGTCGACGACAAGGGGCACGTTCTTGTCGCTGTCAAGCGCTAGCATAAAGGAGATAACACGTCTCATAATTTCTTCGCTTGACAGATCCGAGCCGAGTACGCAGTTATGTCCGTCAAACTGGTCTCCACGCTTGATCACAAACTTGAGAAGCCTCAAAATTTGTGGAAATGATACAAGTTGATCTCTGTTGATACCTGCATCATTGCGTATCCGATGTGCTCTCTCCATATATCCCAAAACGGATATCGCGAGGAACCGGCAGTAAAGCACCGCCAACTGCCGCTCAAATGCTCGCAACATCTCGATCAACCCAGTAATGTCAAGCAAAGCCATTTCTGCTTCAAAGCTGCTGTCGGAAAAGGACAGTCCGGCCGTCCTGTTTTGTTTTCCTTGTGATGCCGACGTGCTACTCCTTGGTGAGATTGCGTTCTTCATCTCAATGTCCTCTACTGTCCACGGCGACTGGAATGGGGTGCTTGCATTGGATAAATACCCGCCTTCTTCGAGAGGGAAATACATTTCTCCAAAGATCTTTCGTCCCATTTCCTTATCATTGAACGGCGGTGGCGAGAAAGCGGCTTCGTCATCACTCCGCTCTCTCGCAGTGTTACTTGATAAAACTTCGTCAGAAGTGTTCATTTCATCAATAGCGTCGCTTCTGTGGTTATCCGTGCCTGCGCGATCTTCTTCTTGCTTGGTTGGGCTGCTTTTATCTACGCCGAGTGGGTCAGCGCTGAAGCTACTGAGGTTGCTGTTATCTACAATAAACGAAGGAGTATGTCGGAAGAACAGCGACCCGTTCGACTCTCCTACTCGAGCAGCGACATCAACTCCTCCGTCTTGCTCCTCGTCATCGTCATCTTCGTTGAATGTCAGTGCTCTGTTGTCTTCTTCGCGTTTCTTGTCCAGCGATATTTGCAGCTTACTAAGGAAATCCAGGCTGTCGACGATCCACGCAGAGGCACCAATGAGGTCATTCTCCGTTTGCTTGAGTGCAAGCACACACCATTCTCTAGGAAATCCCATGAGCATCAGCTCGTCCACAATCTCGGCGCGATGCTCGTCCATGTCGGAGTCCTCATCCAGATCCTCGTCTTCATCCTCGGCGACATCAAACTCGTCACCACTATCATTTCCAATCGCCTCATCGTTCTCAACATCTACCGCCGCCTCGCCTCGCTCGCTTCTTGTATCTTCACGCTCTGTGTTACCCACTAGGAGTTGAATCTCTCCCCTCTCCCTATTTGAAAGAACCGATCGTGCACTCATGGTGGTAGGCAGCTGTGGAATGCGATCAGAGGAGATTTCTTCTCCCTCATTCTCCTCGGCAGTTTTCGCCCTGAGGTAGCAAGCCAACTCTTTATTCCCTTCCTCACCGAGATCAATTAACATGTTGTAGACGCGTTGTCGTAGCTGAAAAACCTTCCGCTCGAGGCTGCTCAGTGAACTAAACGTCAAGCCGCCATCCACCTCAGTTGCTGTTGAGAAAATCATTGAGAATAATTCTCTGTCATGCAGAATCTCGAGTGCAAAATCTTCGTGGCATACGACCTGAGCAAGGCATTTGAGCAGCGTGTTACATGCTTGTATCCACTGTAATGATTGCTCTATCGTGCCTTGTGGCGGCTCCTGCAGACCACGCCTCGGAGGCAAATAGACTGACGTCCTGAACGGCCACGCTTGCGCTAGCACGAGCTGCTCACACACGCCAGGGCAGACGTGTCTTGCTCGTGCAAATAGCGCTCGTTTGAAATCAACGGTACTTGGAGAGGAGCCGTCAATAAACTCCTCGAAAGCGAGCAGCCCCGCGCTGAGCGGAGGGAGCAACTCATCGTGCCTGACGTTAATATGTCCGGCGTAATTCAACATCTGAAGTGACGGTTTTGAAACGGGCGGATAGTTTTCTCCAACCACGACACACGTTTCACACGCTATCTTTCCCATCTCTCTAGAGATTCGAGGGTCGCTGTCGGTAGCTGGCGACTCCGGTGACTCAATCGCAATTACACGAACTGGATCACACGTCAGCTTCAGCTGGGCGGAAGATCCCGGTCGTAGCGAGATTTCTGTTGAGCCGGTGAGAAGGTATAGACAGCCCATTAATTCAGCACTGATCATAGTTGATGCATCGACAACAGAGTTTCCGAACACAAAATCCTGCATTGGATGAGAATCGTCCGGTGCAGTTGATTCTATGCTGCATGTAGATGTCCCCTCGCCGAACTCGCCGGAAAGTATCGAGGTGATGGTGCTCTTGATTGTTTTTCTCCACAAGGTTGCTGTCGTGCCCGATGAGCCTATGCACAATTGTCGGAGGAGGTCCACCAGCTCGTTGATCACGAACAAGTTACGATGCTTTGCCACGCCTTCAAGTTGGGCGATGTCACTATACAGCTTGCCTTTCGTCACTTCGTCATGTACTCCTGTGGGCGAGAACGTGCTTCCGTGAACACCGTCAGCGATCATCAGCGACCATGGCAGCGACGCTAAATTCTCGCCCGTTGCTTGCTTGAAAGGAATGTTCATCAAACCAAACCCAACCATCCGAAGGAGATGTTGGACGAAGCCACCGCCCGTGTCATGAAATCCTAATGCGACTCGATTTGTACCAGAGCCTGGGTTACCGGCACCATTTGGGACAGAAAGGAAGGTCAACGTAACTGTCTCGGGTTCTTGCTGTGGCAGCAGTGATTGCACCACACGCAAGCTTGACTGTTGGAGCTGGAAGGATCCACTGTACAGGAAAGTCCGCCACAAGAGATGCATCCAGCGCGAGAACTGATCGCGAAAGTACGCGATTCCCTCGGGAGACGAGCTCAATTGGATTAGTAGTGTGTGGATATCCAACACACGCGCGTGTGGTGAGGCCGCAAACGGGATCGATTGCGACGGATTAACAACGGGAGTCGAGCGGTTTGTTGGAGGTATGTAAGTGGAGGCAGAGGGCTTGAGCTCGTCATAGACAATCCGAACATGAATGGGCGACAACGAGCGATTGTGAAACCGGAAGTGGCTCAACCATCCATCAAAGCAACCCACACCAAGATCCACTGGATCATTAGTGTGACCAAAGCTCGAGGTCTTCGACGATGAGAACGAGTGCGACAATAGTCTGAGCGCAGAGTCCAAAGTTGGTACGGCACTTAGCGTGTTGAAGCCGCTTCCAATACGACTGGCGGTTTGAATCTGACTCATATTGCGGACCGGAAGTCGGCCAAAATGAAACGGCAGGTCGACATGTCTTGACGACCAAGCAGCAGTGTACTGGCTTGCGATCGCGCGCTGGGAGCCCAGAGCGCCATTTATGTAAAGGCGCACTTTCGTTGCCTCCACAACGACTGCGACATGAATCCACCGGTTGCTTGGCACCAAGTCTTTAGACAATATTCGTTCGCATAGCACATTGCTCAACCTCGACTTTGCTCGAGATGACTCGCCATCGATGTTATCGAAGTGAAGCATGAATCCGACCTCGATTTGCCAATTGGATGAATCCTCGGGTAGAATTATCAGATACGGCCCGAGTTCGCTCCCGTCGCCTCGCAAGAAGACTAATTGAGGCTCTGGAAGCGGCTCCATCTCGGGTATATCGCGGGGAGCAGAACTTGTTGACTGATTTCCTCGAATGAACATCCATGTCGTGATGCTGAACTCGTTTGCTTTAGCGAGAGGTGACATTGGGACTTTGCCCGGTGGAGGAGTCAGCATATCTTGATATTCGATCACAACTCGTTGGTGAAAGCGCGAGAATCTGGTCGCCGTTGGAAGCAAGTCGAAGCTTCGCCGAATACCACCGGAGATAGCTGCAGTGCTTGACGTATCCGAAACAATGGACTCTGTTTGCCAGCATGGCACTGCCATTCGAGATACATGCTGCGCCTCTGAGTATACGACCTCGAACGTCTCAGACAATACTGGACAGGCGACAGCATTCAGATTGTTTCGTGACCCCAGTTGGATCGATGACGGCTGTCCGGTCGAGTCCGCGGAGTCCCTCAACGGTGTGGCAAAATTGACACACAGAGACTGGAATATCGTCCAGAGGATGCGATAGAGCAGGCGATTCTGCCTTGAAGTGGGAGTGTCTGTTGACCGCGGCGTGTTCGATGAGAAAGACGCGCGATCCAACCCGTTGAGCTGCGAGTTCGATCTCGTTGATGCGGCACAACCACGAAAGTTCTCCGCTTCAAGTATCTCCGCGGATGGCAATACACTTATCAACTGGTGGATCAGAGGAAGAACTCCAATATCACTGACGAATTCGAATTGGTCGGCATCAAAGCCAATCCCCCAGGAAGCTATCAGCTCCGCCAAGACCCAGTAACTGCTGACTCCGTTGCAATCCTGCGTATTGATATTGGCGCTAGATTTCTCCGCGATCAGTTCCGTTAGCTGCATGAAGAAGTCGGAGAGAGCGTTGTTGTAAATATCTTTGTAGAAGACTCCGACGTTTTGGAGATGCGCGCGACGTCCCGCTAACACCGGAGAGCCATTTCGCGTCCTAAACACGAGTGCCTGTGTAACCTGGTGGACAACGTCGGCTTGTATCGAGTCGTATGAGACTGTGGCTAGCAGTTCCCATAGGATCTCCAGCCCGCGCGCACTGCAGCTTCTTCTCCGGCAAGGATCAACGAGATATTTCCGAATTGTCGTGGGAGACGTCCCCGACTCGCTTGATGTCACAAATACAACAACACGATGTGACACATCACTCAAGAAAGTTTCTGACGAGGACACCGTGGTCTTAGATGATGATTTGTTTCCACTTCTGGTGCAGCATGATTTCCAACGTGTGATGGTGTGCACAAGAACTCGAATCATACGCCATTTCGACCAAGGGAACGCGATGAGAAAGGGTAAACGTGCGTCAGTGTAACGCGTTTGTAAGTGCAGTATCACAGATGCCATCAGAGCGCTACGACGGGTCGTGTCTTGCACAGGATACTCAGTGCAAGCAGTCGAGAGAAAAGCCGGATTCGCTGGGCTGACAAATCCAGCATCTCGTTCAGTATTTGCATGCATTTCTTCATCGTGAACTTCGACAAGCAAAAGCAACTCGCAGCGTTCCAGCAACACTTTTTGAAGATCAAGGATCTGGTCTCGAGCATCCTTCACTGCAGGGCTCTTCGCGGCGACAGAGGAGTGCGAGTGTTGCTGACTTCGAATCGAAGTTTTCTTGGACGCAACTAGGCGGCGAAAATCTGCAACGAATTTCCAAAGCTTCAATAAAGTCGATGGTAGAGGCAATTCGCTGTCGTTGGTTATTCGTGCGACTGCGAAGTGAAAGACTTGCAAGGCAAGAGCGTTATGATACGCGGCAGCGATAAAGACAGCTGCTTCGAGCCGTGTGTCGTTGATCCGGATCTTCTCATCGCGTTGATCGTCGTCTGGAAGTGGCTTCCGCGCTTTACTGGCTATTTGCAGAAGCATACGATAAGACGGATCCGTTTTGGCGTACTTCTCCCGTATCGACTGACAAAGTTTGTATCCTGACACTGTCCATTCATCTCCACTTGTCGGGTCACAAGTCACAATGGTCAACAAGAACTTGCGAACAGCCATGCGACTAAACAGACGACGGTATTTCCGAATATCGAGAGGAGTTTTGCCTGATGCAGTCTGAGCTCCGATAGAGATCTGTGTATACGGATCCAACTCGTTGGCAGAAATCGCTGGGAGGATCAGTGAAAACGGGAGGAATTCACCTCTCACACTCAAGGGCAAGTCTCGTGCAGGCGTGGGAAATGGTGAGTGCGTCGCAACGCGCCGCGCAAAAGAATCAGGTGAGCCAGAACTTGCTTGAACGCTCCTCGCGATGAAGGCAGCGCTTAAGCCCCCGCGCAGTAGCGGATTGAAGCACCAAAGTGAATGCAAACGCTTTTCCAACGGTTTGGGAGATGTCCATTGTACCAACGGCTCTCCTATCAGCAATGTAACCGCCATTTCTGACGCGAGAACTGCAAGCTCTTTCTCAAGTCGATAGTTCCATGGAAGTGCCAGTGCATCCAACACATTTGCTGTTTGACCAATGGTCTGACTTGACATTTGTTTCAATCTCGCAACCCCACTTCGCGACAGACCACCAGTCACTTCTCTGTCAATGATAGATCCTCGAGCGATGGAACTGCTGCTACCACCACTGAATTGTGATGCTACTGCCTCAACAAAAGATTTGTCCATTTCCTCCAAGGATGAAAACTCTCGATTGAATGCGTCGAGTAGCTTCAGCAGACCTTTCATAGTTGGAAGCAAAGAGGCTGCGAAAAGCGGCTTGTTCGTGAACTCAAACAGTACTGTCAGCAGAGACGGTAGTAGCTGTCCGACAACTGACCGTTCCAGAAGTTCAACAGCCGTTGTTCTTGTCTTTGTAGTAGCAGAGGCGCTCGCGCTCGAACCGCTGCGAGCACTCTGATGCTCGAAATAATTCGGCGGGCACGCGCTAATCAGAGCAAGTGTTTGGCAGCATGCCGACACAGCAGCGAGAGCAAACTCAAGCATCATGCACCACGGCAGTGGAACCTCGTCACGGACGCTTTCGTCCACGCGAAACGCACTGTCAACCACTTTGGCAATCAGTGTTTGCATCGATTGGCTCGATTTGAACTCTCGCTCCGTGTCTTGGTCATCACGTTGCCAGCTTGGACATTCCAAGGCCCAGCATGCAAGGTGTTTCTGAAGCGTTTGTAGCACGCTTGTTGAGGTTGAGGATGCCTGATGGTCTTTCACGTCATCACTGCCGGGGTTTTGGCGAAGTCGTCGGCGAAAACTATCGGTGAGGTGAGATAGCAAGGCATGATAAGTGCTGGTAATGAAGCGAAGAGACGCCGTTTCTGTGGTGCTATCCGATCGAGCTAAACTGCACGGTGGAATGCACGTGAGTGACGCCCCCACTAGAAACGGCATGTGTTTCAAGATGATGCCATCCTTCAGACGCTTCAACAACGGAGTGATGAATAGCTTCTTGGACTTTAGTACCGATACGCCGCCTACCCGCAGTCCATGTCGGCACAAGTCGCGGCACCAGCAGTTCCCTGTCACATCGGCATTGGCTGGATCGCGTAGGACGTGGTCATAAAACTGTACTTGGAGACAGCGGCATGGTATCAAGATCTCAAAAGACTCCATAAGTGTGATGATAGCCTCTGAAGTCACACGGCCGATCATGCCACTTGCTGCTCCCTCGTAAAACACTGTGTTTCTGCGATATTTAGCATCAACAACGCTCAAAAGTACGCCGCGAGCCTGCTGCAGCGCTCCTCTCAGCATCTCCAGTTCTTTTGCGCAGCCACCAGATATTGTTGACTCTGCAAATGGCTTCGATAACTCACCAGACGCCTCGATAAATGCAAGAACGCTTTGAGCGATGCCCGATCGCATCAACTGCAGCAAATTGGCTCGTAGAAGTCGAATGCATACCAGCACCATGTATAATTGCAAGTTGTGATTGGACGCGGGTGCAAACTTTGGTGCACCGGATGTGTGCTCTCGAGTTTTATGTGCAACAGGTGAAGCCACGGCACGCTGCAGCTTCTCAATGGCATCAATCCTGCGATGACAGAGGTGAAGTATCAAGGAGCATAAATGTTCCAGCGTCTTGCTATGCGTGTGAACCACGTACGTCTTGAAGCCACCAGGAAACTGAAGACCAAGATCGGCGACAGGTCTTCTACCCTTCAATGCAGTTACAACCATACTTGTGCTATTTGGAAATAGCGTCTGCGATATCACTTGCTTGGGTAGTAGAGTTTGAGTTAGACGATCAAGCTGAGCTAATATAAACGTCACGAGCTTCACCGACTCTGACGCATTGGCTGGCGATGCCAGATCCTGTGCAGATATCGGCCGCTGCTTCGGTTTGGTATCGCCACCCCCCGCGTTAGTTTCTGGTGAGCTCGCGCTTATTTGGTCATTTAGATCGCCCTCGCCTCCATATTGACCGTCTTCTCCACGCAGGACAACGTCGCGCTGAAGCTCTGGATCCTCTGATGCTGGACTTAAGCCTTCGAAGTCGAGCTGAAGGCAAAACCTACCTCTTCTTTGCGACGGAGCTGCTAGCGACCGTTGACACTTTAGAAACTCTAGCATCACTGGCGATGCCAAGATGTCTGTAAATGACATCCCAGTTGGATCAGCGACGGAGATGTCCTCCCCGTCGTTATCTGCTGCAGTTCCCTTTCTGTCCCCAGCCGTGTTTTGTTCCTCTTCCTGCTTCTCGACATCCTTGCCACCGGTTAGGACGATCGTGTGGTAGAACCCTGCTGCGACGAGGGCAACCCGCTTGCCTAAGAAATCGTCGATCGGGAATGGGTATAAGCGTTCATTTGTATCACCTGTACCGAGTTGTCCGTGATTGTTTCTTCCAAAGACATATAACATGCCGCTCTCGGAAACAGTGACAGTGTGGTAGCATCCACATGCAAAGCGGACAATCTCTTTACCTTCGAGGTCTTCCAGAAGATACGGTTGTGAGAACCGTTGGTACTGTAGCTGCGAGTTTATTGAGGTATGGGATCTCGACTTGCCGAGTCCTAGTTGACCGTAATCGTTCCTTCCGAACCCAAAGAGGTGCGCTCCGCCACAGAGCACAATTGTGTGGTAGTATCCAGTGCGAACCTCCAAGGCGACGTGGTCATCCAGTGCCCCACGAATTTGTATCGGAAGGGGCTGACTCTCGATCGAGTCAATTCCCAACTGGCCGTAGTCGTTCTTGCCAAACCCGAACATCTTCCCGTTCGATGTCACCACCATAGTATGGTACTGCCCACAAGCCACCGACACAATATGATGATCGCTCAGCGCAACAACGTTCTGAGGAAACTTTCGGTCGATCGAATCGTTGTGACCAAGCTGTCCATAATCATTTCTTCCAAAGGTCATGACATACTCGGCGCCGCCGCCTGCATCTTCGCAGGTTATGATGGTATGGTAGTAGCTGCACGAAACAAGTCGAACGATGCGACCTTCGAGGCTACGTATCAACTTTGGCACGCTTTCACTCGTTGTGTTTCCGTGGCCAAGTTGCCCACGGTAGTTGTAACCGCATGTCGCTGCGCGGCCGTTTGACATGACAATGATTGTGTGCTCGCAACCGTTGAACGCATGGACTTGTGTTACCGAGCATTCATCCATCTTCGGTATCTCCGTCAAGTGTGCGACTCGAGCCGTTCCTCCCTGGCCGCACTGTCCATTATCGTTGTAGCCACAAGTGTAAACCCTCCCATCTTCTGATAGCGCGATTGTATGCTCGTTGCCTGCACCTAGGAGAACGATTTCCTTCCCCTGCATTGCCTCAATGCGCTCAAACGACTTGCGAGTTGTTGTGTCTCCGTGTCCGAGCTCGCCGTATGAATTTTGACCACAGCTCCACACTTCTCGTTCGTCACCATCATCTTCGGCATCACCGTCGTAAACACCGTAAATTGATCCCTCTGACGAGTGACTAGGTGCCCGAGTCTTTGGCATTTGTGCGACGAACGGTGGCTGAGCTTCGTCAAGCTGAGTCACGATATGGCAAGCGTCGAGTGGATTCAGATTTGGACATCGAGCGGTAACTAGCGGAGTTTCGGTGCGGCTAGTGGGCATTCGAACAATGCGCGCACTAGATCCCCGCCGTGCTGAATTGATATCCCTTGTCACGTTCACGCTCAAGCTGCTCGTAGCCAATGTTGCATTGCCACATTCGTCTTGTTGAGAGTTCTTAGCCACTATCACAGATCGCCGTTGTTGATTCATCGCTATATCAAGGCAAGCTGCTTTTGTAGTTGGTGATACCGGATTCACTGGAGCAAGGATGCTAGATTTGCTGGAATGCCCGTTTGCCCCTGGTTTTCGAGGAGGACTTGGCGATAACTTGTCGCCATCTATAGTCGTGTCAAATTCGCCCGAATGCATTATACGCTCTTGTCGTACCTTACGACAGGACAATGCTCCGGCAGCGGCGACGCTTTGATTGTGCAACTTCGTGGAATATTCAGACTCGATGTCATCGCGTTCGCGCGTTGTTGAGTCCAGATACATTTCTACGTGAAGATCTGTTGACTTTTGAGTGACTCCGGGAGACGTTGACACTCGAGTGCTAGACGTGCACGGACATGGCGGTGATGGTGAGTCACGACTGTTGTCGGGTACCCCGAGCAGTACTTTGAGAAGGACGAGAACATCTCGAATGGATCCAGTGGCCCCAGCTAGATGAGCCAGCGCGTTGACAGCATCGGTTTTATCGTCAATATCGAAATCCTCATTTGCAGACGTGACCACTTGGACCTTCGGGGATACGGGTCCTATTCTGTGAACGCTCGGTTTTGGAGCGATATCGAGCAGAAGATCTTGAATGCTTTCAACAAGGCCTGCGATCTCGAGCTCTTTGTCGATCGAAACCTCTGATAGAGTCCGAGTGTCTGATATCGCCGGACGAGCAGCATCAACAACAAGGTTTCCGGCTCGACGAGGAGCAAGCACCAATCGTGACATATCGGATAGGAGCTGGAGGATATCATGGAGCATCTCCTTCTTCTGATAAGGATTTGTCAACTTGAAATCCCGAAGACTCGCAAGTATCCAGGAGAGCGTTTGGAGTGTATCTGATCTCTCTTGCATCGTCGAGTTCTTATCGCACGCAGAGGCTGGTACGTCACTACCGACAGAACTTCGGGTGGAAGGAGCCGCTTGGGAATCTGTGGGATTCTCGAGAGAGTTGGGCGAAGGAAGCAGTGCCTGCCGAACGGCGTCTACGGTTGATGACCATAGCGGTACAGCTAAAGCTCGCTGTTGATGTTGTGCCGTGACTGACGTTTGAATATGCCGCATGATCTTTCTTCGAAGTGCGATGAGCTTGTAAACTGGATTGGGAAAGATGCACTGCTGACGGAGTGCCGCGGTCAATCTCTCGTGTATCAACGCTCCACGCGTCACAGTATCCAGCTCCGCGATAATGCACAGTGCATTCGTGAGCTCCCTCTGCTTCTGCTCACCACCTTCTTGATCCAGCGGAGATCGAACAACTCTTTGCACCTCGTCCTCTTCATTCTTGCTCTCGTCGCTCTCTTGGTCGCCGTTCGTACCTCGAGCCGCTTTCACGCGCGCACTCGCAATACGATCCCGGATCAAAAGGCTCTGGCTCGTGCTGGCGCTCCTTCTTCCATCAAGTAGCTCTCTTCGACTCGAGTGTCTAGCGCTTGCCGCGATCTCGAGGTGACGCAACTGCTTCTGCAGGAACTGGCCGTCCTCCAGCTGGTCCATCGTAACTCGGCTCCAGCGCATGTCCACGCGCTGCCGCGCTGCCAGCGTTGATGTCAACATATTGGATGCCGATGTGGACATCGACGGCGTCGAGGTGTTGTCATCGAATCCCGTATCGTTTGGTGGGAGACAGCTGTCCCGGGACGCCATTTCTACCTGGCGCCGACGCAGGCGGTGCTTTGACGGCTTCTTCGAGTCGCTGTGAAAGGTCGCTGTGGTGTAGTGCGCAATAATTGGATGCAAGTTGGCAAGAAACGATACATCAGACCCGGCCTCTCGCGAACCTTTGGACGAACTTCAACGGAACAATACGGTAGTTTCCACCACTCCTCTTCCACGACATCGACCGACAACGGACACCATGAAAAATGAAAAAAGACCCGGGACGACATGGGTGCCGCAAGTCCCGCAATACACGCCTCGAAGAGCGCGGGCACGCAGCAGTGCGCCTCGGCACGACAAGATTACTGTCTCATCTGACTATTCACAGAAGTCCATCGTCATGTTCGTTTTTCTTCTCTACTGCGAGTGTAGTGACATCAAGTTCCT
>JAADYC010000611.1:0-16494 GCA_023338135.1 Phytopythium kandeliae | reverse complement strand
GGCGACAGCACCACCGACACGGTCTCGACCGACGACGGCTCGTCGAGCTCCACCACCGAGTCGTCGTCGTCGTCGTCGTCGTCGTCGACCGCCGGCTCGGTCGGCTCCAACGACGCCTCGGTCGCCGTCAACGCGCTGGGCGTCGCCACCGCCACGGTCTTCGCCGCCGGCGCGTACCTCATGTAGACAACGCGAGGCGTAGATGCCGCCTTTGAGGTGTTTCATACTGCATGTGCCCGCTGACTTTTTTGCAGCGAGCCTCCGAATCAAACCGCTTGTTTAGAATCGACTGCGGTCTCTCGCGTCGACGCACCGATGTGGAGCCTGCGCGTCTGCCGGCACGCATGGGCCGTGCTCAGCGACCCGTGCGCGGCTCGGACACCGCCATTCGTGGGCATTGGCGGCGCGATCTTGGTGTCTTGGTGTCTTGGCTGGCGCCATCCGGCTCTGTGATTGGTCGAAACGACCCCTTCGAGTCGGAAGAGATCCTAAACCGACAAAGCGGAACGATGGCTCTGTCGCCGACGGGGGTGCTGCTGCCCGCGGACGCCCGACCGGCTTCTCCGTGCCGCCGCTTGCCCACGAACCCACTGTTCCCGCCTCCCGCGACTGTGTCGCCCGGCGGCGGCGGCGGCGGCGGAAGCAGCAGACACACGGACCCGGAGTACGCCGCGCTCTCCGAGCTGCTCGAGGAGATGGACAGCGCGCCGACGCAGAGTAACCCGTCGGCGATGCGTAACTGGGGTACGAATCGCCGCGTACCCTCCGCGCCGGACGCGGTCGCGGCGAGAACGCTTCCCCCCGCGGAGAACCGAGGCATGCAGGTGGCGGCGAACGGACAGCGCAAGCGGCCGCGGCACTCACCCCCGCGCGGCGGGGCGTCGGTAGACGAGGCGGCGCAGGAGGCGGCGGGCAAGGCGGCGGCGGCGCAGGAGGCGCCTAGCGCGCGCAGCGGACAAGGCGGCGCGGCGCCGCCCAAGCACACGCGGCTGGCCGACCTGGAGGACCACGTGCGCACGCTGGAGCGGGAGAACCTGCACCTGAAGCAGGCGCTGCTGCTGGGCAAGTCGGGCACGGCGGCGGTGCTGGCGAGCCGCGCGGGGCACGAGGGCGCCAAGCAGCTGCTGGCGGAGCGCACCAAGGTGGTGACGGACATGGTGGAGCAGCTGAACGCGACGTACCTGAGCCTGGGCGACGCCGCGCGCGTGTGGCACAAGGACTGCCGCATCGGCGTGGGCGTGCGCGAGTGGGACGCGCGCGGGCGGCTGGAGACCATCAGTCTGTGGAACATGATCCGCTCCGTGTTCGCGTCGATCGCCGTCGACATCGTCGAGCTGCGGCCGCACCTGCCGGACGGCGAGATGATGCTGACCAAGTGGCGCATCCAGGGCGAGATCGCGTCGCCGCAGCAGCTCGAGAAGGTCTGCGCGTCCGAGGACTGCCCGCCCACCATGCGCGTGGCGCTCATGGCCATCAAGTCGAGCGACCTGACCTTCACGGTCACCACGTACGTCATCTTCCAGGAGCTCAGCATCGCCGAGCAGCACCACTGCTGGGACCAGGTCGGCGTCTTCAAGCGGCTCTTCGGCGGCGAGATCCCGTCCGCCGTCGTGCGCATCCTCGCGGTCGAAGACGACGGCGACGAGGCCGCCAATGCCGCCGGCGACGGCGCCGACGCCGACGGCGGCCGAGAGCGCCAGCGCGCCGCTCGCTGACGCGCCGCGGCCCGGCGACGTGCCTGCCTGCTGTGCTGTAATGCTACACGGCGGCCGCGGCGCTCGCCACCCGCGGCTGCGCCGCCTCCCTCCCTCCCTCCTTCCGTCCCGCGCTCGCTCCTTGTCGCTCGCTCAGGCGGACGCCTCGGGCTCGCCCGCCGCATCCGCCGCGTCCGCACCGCTCGCGTCCGCGTCATTTGCGTCCGCACCGCTCACGTCCGCGTCATTCGCGTCCGCGTCATTCGCGTCCGCACCGCTCGCGTCCGCGTCATTTGCGTCCGCGTCATTCGCGTCCGCGTCATTCGCGTCCGCGTCATTTGCGTCCGCGTCATTCGCGTCCGCCGCGAGCGACGCGGCCCGCTCCTCGGCGCGCTGGCGCTCCAGGTCGCTCTGCAGCGCCTGCAGCCGCGCCTCGAGCGCCTCGAGCTGGCTCGCGGCGCTCAGCTGCAGCGTCATCTCGACGTCCTCGCGCTCGGCCTCGGCGCCGGCCCACGCGCGCGCGAGCTGCTCGGCGTCGTCCTCGGCCTCGTCGAGCCGCCGCACCGCGTCGCCCAGCGCCGCCTTGGCTGCCTCCATCTGCGCCTGCGCCTCGGCCCTCGCGCGCGCGATCTCCTCCCTGCGCGCGGCCACCAGCGCCAGCCGCTCGTCGCGCGCGGCCTCGCAGTCCGCGAGCCGCCCGAGCGCGGCCGCCAGCGCCGCGCGCTGCTCGCGCTCGGCCGCCAGCGCGGCCAGCGCCTCGCGCAGCGCCTGCGCGTGCGTCTCGAGCCGCCGCGCCTCGGCGCGCGCGCGCTGCGCCGCGGGCGCCAGCGGCTCCTGCACCGACACGTGGTAGTCCAGCGTCTTCTCCTTGAGCCACGAGAACGAGTTGTCCCACTCGAACCGCAGCGTCTCGCCGTCCGCGGCCGCCTCGAGCGCGCCCGACAGCGCCGCCACGCGCTGCGGCGCCACGACCGCCTCGCCGCCATCGCCAGCGCCAGCGCCAGCGCCATCGCCATCGCCGCCGCCGCCGCCGACACCGCCGCGCGTCAGCGAAAAGGCCACGTCCGCGTCCTCCTCCTTGACGCTAAAGGTCCAGACGACGCGCCAGCCGCGCTTGGCGCACACGACCGGCAGCTGGAAGCGCGCGCCGGCCTTGACCACCGCGCCGCTCGTCATCACGAGACACTCCTGGAACTCGCGCCGGCCGCCCGCCGCCGCCTCGCCCGCCGCCGCCTCGCCCGCCGCCTCGGCCGCCGACCACAGCGCCGCGTCCGCGCGCACCGCGTCGCGCACCGCGCACGCCTCGCGGAACGCGCGCGCGTGCGCCTCGAGCGCGCGCTGCAGCTCGCGCGCGGCCGCCGCGACCTGCTCGCGGAACGCCGCGACCAGCTGCTGGCGCTGCTGCTCGCTGCGCGCGGCCGCCGCCTCGGCCTGGCGCGCGCCGCGGCCCGCGCGCAGCGCCTCGAGCTCTCGCCGCGCCTCGGCCTGCTCGCGCGCCTCCTTCTCCTCGCGCAGCGCCTGCACCTCGTCCTGCAGCCGCGCGACCTCGCCTCGCAGGCGCCGCAGCGCCGGCTCCATCTCCGCGCGCGCCTCGCGCGCCTCGCCCTCCTCTTCCTCCTCTCCCTCCTCGCGCGCCTCGCCCATCGCCGGGCGCCGCGGCAGCGCCTGCAGCAGCGCCAGCTCCGCCTTGTACTCGTCCGCGAGCCGCGCGAGCCGCGCCGCCTCGGCCCGCGCCTCGTCCCGCGACCGCGCGAGCCGCGCGGCCTCCTCGCCCGCCGCCGGCCCCCGCCCGCCCTCCCTGTCGCCCGCGGCCGCGCGGCACTGCTCCTCCAGCGCGCGGCACTGCTCCTCCAGCGCGAACACCTTCTCGGCGTGCGCCGCCTTGACAGTCGCGAACTTCTCCTGCAGCGCCAGCAGCTCGCCGCGCAGCGCCGCGGCCTCCTCCTCCAGCGACGCGCGCGCCAGCCGCAGCGCCGCGACCTCGCGCTCCAGCGCCTCGGCGCGCGCGGCCTCCTCGCCCGCCGCCGCCGGCGCCGCCACCGGCGCCGCCGCCCTGGCCGCGCTCGTGGGAGGCGACGCGGCCGCCGCCAATGCCGCCGATGCCGCCGCCGCCGCCTGCCGCTGCAGCCGCGCGGCCTCGGCCTCCAGCGCCGCGACGCGCGCGCGCAGCTCGGCGCTCTCGCGCTCCAGCGCGCGCTGCGTGGCCTCCTGCGCGGCGGCCGCCGTGCGCGCGGCCTCGCGCTCGGCGCGCAGCCGCGCGGCCTCCGCCTCGAGCGCCGGCAGCTGCTCCTGCTCGAGCGCCTGCAGCCGCGCGGCCAGCGCGCGCGCCTCGCCCGCGCTCGCGTCGCGCTCGCCGGCCGCGCGCCGCAGCTGCTGCTCCAGCGCGGCCGCGGCCGCGCGCGCCTCGCCCGCGCGCTGCTCGAGCTCCTGCCGCGCGAGCTGCAGCGCGCGAGAGAGCTCCTCGCCGCGCTCCTCGCCGCGCGCGCGCGCGCTCCGCGCCTGCTCGGCGGCCGCGCGGCTCTCGGCCGCCTGCGCCAGCAGCGCCTCGTTCTCCTTGCGCATGCCGTTCAGCAGCTCCGCGCGCTTCTCCATCTTCTTGAGCGCCGTGTGCGACCGCGACCGGTACCGCTCGAACTCGCCGCGCACGGCCGCGAGCTCGCCCGCCTGCGCCGCGGCGCGCGCCCGGAGCGCCGCGAGCTCGCCCAGCCGCGCGGCGACGGCGCGCCCGAGCGCCGAGACGCCCGGCGCCGACCACTGCCTCGCGCCGAGCCGCTGCTGCGCCGCCGAGCTCGTCTCCGCCTCGCCGCCGGCCGCGTCGGCGACCATGGCGGCCAGCTCCTCGACCTCGGACGCCACGCGGCCCAGGTCCTCGGCCTGCCGCTGCCGCTCGCCGCACGCCGACAGCTCGGCGCGCAGACCCGCGGCCTCGGCGCGCAGACCCGCGGCCTCGGCGCGCGCCGCCTCCAGCGCGGCCGCGGCCGACGCGAGCTCGCCGCGCCGCGCCTCCAGCTCCTCGCGCAGCTCCGCCACGGCCGCCGAGTGCGCGTCCGACTGCGCCTGCAGTTTGCTCGACAGCTGCCTCGACAGCGCCTCGATCGTCTCGTCGCGCGCGCCGATGTCGCCCGCGAGCTCGCGCTGCTGCTGCTCGAGGCGCCGCTGCTTGTCCTCCGCCGCCGCCTGCAGGCGCGCCGCGTCGCGCTCCACCTGCTCGCGCGCGCGCTCCAGCTCCGCCATGGCGCGCTCCCGGGTCGCCAGCACCGCCTCCAGCTCCGCCACGCGCGCTCGCAGCGCCTCCAGCGCCTCCAGCTCCTCCAGGCGGTCGGGAGCGACCTCGAGGCGCGGAGCGACATCACCCTCCTCCTCCTCCTCCTTATCATCATCATCATCAGCAGCAGCAGCAGCAGTAGCGACGGCCGCGTCGTCGTCGCCGCACTTGTCGTCGGCCGCGATCGCGTCGAGGAGGCGGTGCGAGCCCTCGAGCTGCTGCTGCAGCGCCTCGAGCTGGCGCCGGTGCTCCTCCTGGCTCTGCGCGCTCTCGCGCGTCATGGCGTCGACGTCGTGGCGCAGGCTCTCGATCCGCGCGCCGTCCGACCGCGCGCTCTCCTTGAGACTCGCGATCTCGTCGTCCTTGGCGCTCACGATCTGCTCGAGCTCCGCGTTCGCCCTGCGCTGTCCGTCGTAGATGCTCTGCAAGTTGGCGATCTCCTGCTCTCGCCGAGCCGTGTACTCCTGCTCGAGCCTCTGCAGCGACGCCTCCAGCGCCGCGTTCTCGGCGCGGAGCAGGCTCGCGCTCTCCTCCGCGCGCGCCATGTCGCCGGCGTGTTGAGCCCTGGCGGCTTCCAGCTCCCGCGCGGACTGGTCGCACTCGGCCTGCAGCGCCTTCGCCTGCTCCTCGAGCGCCTTCGCCCGCTCCAGCGCGAGCTCGGCCTGGTTGGCGCTCACGCAGTGCTCGCCGTCGTCCGTCGCAGGCGCCGTTGTTGCCGTCGTTGCCGTCGTTGCCGCGCGATCCATCGCCGCCGCGAACTCGTCGGCGCGCTGGCAGCTCGGGAAGCGCGCCTGTAGCAAGCGCTGGAGCGCAGCGAGCTCCCTCACAGCCGTGACGACCGCGTCCTGCTGCACGTACTCGGCCTCGTCGTCCGTCTCGTGGGCGTCCGAGTGGCCACCGGCGCTCTTGGCGCTCCCGGCGCTCTTGGCGCTCCCGGCGCTCTTGGCGCTGCTCGAGCGCCGCCGGGGACGCTGCCGGCCGCAAACCGCGGCGGCGACCGCGTCCCAGCGCTCCTGCAGCCCGTAGACGCGCTGCTGCAGCTCCGCGAGGCGCTCTCGCCCGACGCCGACCGCGCGGGAGGACTGCAGCAAGGAGGCCGCCGCGCCGTCGTTGCCCTTGGCCTTCATCTCGTCCGACTTTTTGCCGAGCATGCGCTCCACCTTGCCCAGCGCGGCCGCCAGCTCCTCCGCGTCGCCCTCTCCTCCGCCGCCGTCCTCGCCGCCGTCCTCGCCGCGCCGGCACGCCAGCAAATGCGCCTGCTCCGCGATCAGCGCGGTCGCCTGGCGCAGATCGCGCACCGAGTCGGCCATGGCCGCGGCCGCGCCGGCGTTGCCCTTGCGCTGCGCCTCCTGCGCGCGCAGCTGCAGCTTCTCCGCCACGAGGTGCACGCGCGCGCTCACCTCCGCCGCCATGGCGCTGCGCTCGCGCTCGCTCCGGAGGCTCCGGCCGCGTCGCGACCGAGTCCGCCGCGCCGCGTCGTCAATGCCCGGCGGCGCTGGGGGAGGAGCGCCGAGGCACGATCGATTCGTGTGTGCCACGCCAACTTGGTGCGGAGACGCTCGCTGGCCATTGGCTGATATTCCTGCGATGTCAGCCTATCACGGCGCCTCACCGAGACGCGGCAAGAGGCCAGAGATCACCGAGAGCGGCGCGCGCCTGCCTGCCTGCCTGCCTGCGCGCCGCGGCGTAGCTAACGCCGGCGCGCTGTCGCCACGGCGCTCGCACCGTGAGTGAGTGCCCGCGGCGGCAGCAGCGAGCGCCGGCCTCTCTCCCTCTCTTGCCCGCCCGCGTCGCTGCTCTGCGCTCGATCTGCCGCCAGATCCGCGTCTATGATTGGCCAAAACATCGCCGGTATCTGTTTTCGACCAATCCCCGCACGCCGTTCGCCACCACCCGGCATCGTCCGGTCGCAAGGTCCCCCGCCCGCGCCATGTGAGGAAGTCAGTGAGCTCCGGTCGGTCGATCGGCGCGCGGGGCGAGCGGCCCAATTGCCGTCTGTCCACGGCCGAGCGGCGCCGCAGCACGCGCTCGACTACGCCCGACACGCGCGCGCCGAGCCGCCGCCACTACCACCACAGCAGCAGCAGCAGCAGCAGCAGCAGCCGCCACGATGGACCCCGAGTTCCTGCACGCCATCAACGGCGAGTGGGACGCGCTGCTGACAGCCATGCGCGACTCGCGCGCGCTGGCGCACCGCACGGACGCCAGCGGCATGACGGTGCTGCACTGGGTCTGCATGCACCAGAGCGCGCCGACCGACATCATCATCAAGGTCATGCTCGCGAACCCGCGCGCCGTGCACGCGCGCAACGACGCGGGGCACCTGCCCATCGATCTGGCCATCCAGGCCGAGTGCGGCGAGCGCATCCTCGAGGTGCTGCGCGCCGCGGCCAACGGCAGCCGCGACCGCGGCCGCAGCGGCGCGGACCTGCAGCTCTACGACGAGGACGCGGACCCGTCCATGGAGGTGAGCGACTACCAGCTGCCCTTCGGCGACAACAACCGCCGGCACCAGAGCATCCTCGACGACGCGCACGACTACCGGCCGCAGCAGCCCGGCCGCTACTACGACGAGGCGGATGAGGACGAGGAGGAGGAGGAGTTCGCGTACTACCGCCACCTGCAGCAGCAGCAGATGCAGCAGCAGCGCGAGCACCAGCAGCGCGAGCAGCAGTACCAGCAGATGCAGCGCTACCAGTTCGACCAGGACCTCGGCCGCAACCAGCGCGCCGTGTCGCGTGAGCGCCTCGTCATGAGCAGCCACAGCAGTCCGGCGCCGTCGCCGCACCAGCCGTTCGGTCAGTACCCGGGCTACGGCGGCGGGCGAGGCAGCCTGGGCAACGCGAGCCACCGCAGCGACCACATGAAGCCGCTCGGGCTCACGGAGCAGCGGCTGCGCGAGCGCGAGAACGACCTCATCTCGGTCGCGACCGACGACAACGCCCCGCTCGGCTTCGACTCGCACCAGACGCACGACCTGACCATGTTTGGAGGCTTCGGCGGCCCGCGGGAGCATGACAAGATGCCTGGCGGGTTCCCAGGCGCGCCGGACAGCGCCGGCAGCGGTGGCGGCGGCGGCGGCGCGGGGACTCGCCCGCGCGCCAAGACGACGTTCCCTCCGCGGTGGAAGCAGGCGCGCTCGTGCCACGTGTGCGCAGCTATCTTCTCGCTCATGAAGCGCCGGCACCACTGCCGCAACTGCGGGCAGAGCGTCTGCAGCCAGCACTCGACGAACCGCGTCTCGCTGCCCAAGTTCGGGCTCTCGGAGCCGCAGCGCGTGTGCGACAAGTGCTTCCTGAGCGGCCACCACATGTCCGTGGGCCCGCCGGGCCCGCCGTCCGTCGCCGAGTCCTTCCAGTCGCACTCGCAGTTTATCCGCGCACATTACGGTTAGCGGCGCGGCTGAGGCGGTGTCGGTGGCTCGCGCTGCGCGCCGGGATGGACGGCGACGGACGCGCGAGGGAGTATATGACCCAGGCGGCGGCCTCTCATCGCTCGGCGCGCGTCGCGTCGTGGCGCGTCGAGGCGCCGAGCAGCAAGCAGCAAGCAAGTCGGCCGCATGCTGAGCATCGCGAGAGCAGCGGTGCAGGGTAACAGAGGATACTATTTTACGTGCGAACGGTTGGAATGCAGTACCGGTCTTGTACAATGCTGATGCGAAGCGAAGTGAAGACGCGCCACAACACCGGCGGCAGCCGAAATGGCCGAGAAAGGAGCGACGCCGGCCGCGGCGCCGACGGCGACCGGCGCGGAGGAGGAGACCGGCGGGTGCTGGCAGCAGAAGGCCGCGTACGTCTTCCCTGACCGGCAGTGTTGCCTCCTCCCTGCTGCGTCGCAGCCGCTGACGGTCTCGCGCGGCGGCGCTGGCTGTCGTGGAGCAGCTACGACCAGTGCTTCGACCAGTGGTACAAGGACGTGTTCCTGCAGCACAAGGCGGACGGCCGCGTGGGCTGCCAGGACGAGTACAAGGCCTACTCGCAGTGCTTCCTGGTGCGCTCGGCCTCTGCGGCGCGGTAGCAGACGTCGCGCCGGCTCTCACGCGTGTGCTGACGCCGAGACAGAGGGAGCTGGGGCAGGACGCGCCACTGGTCGAGGGCATCAAGTCGGCCATGACGCCCGAGATCCGCAAGCGCTGGGACGAGCGCGAACAGCAACAGCAACAGCAACAGAAGCAGCAGCGCGAGGGATAAGATGTCGCCAATGACCAGCGCGTGCTGCACGTTACACACGCGCGGTGAGCGCTCCTGCGGGAACAAGACCTGCGCGCCTCGCCGTCTTGTTCGGTGCGGCCGTCAGCGCTGAACGCCGGCCCACTTGTCCATGATGTACTCGCCGAAGGAGCCATCGAGGTTGCGCACAGTGCCGTCCAGCAGGTTGTTGAAGCGCGCGCCGCTGGTCGACCCGCCGCCACCGCCGATGCGCAGCGCCTCGGCCTCCACGGACGGGATGACCGCGTCGAAGTCCGGGTAGTAGAAGAAAACCATCGAGTAGCGCTCGCGGTCGTCGGCGACCACGCGGTGCACGGGCGACTGGCAGCGGCCGTTGGTGGTGAGCGACAGGTAGTCGCCGGCGTTGGCCACGAGCGTGCCGGGCACGTACGGCACGTCGAGCCACTCGCCGCGGTGCAGCACCTGGAGGCCGCCCACGGGGTCCTGCAGGATGAGCGTGAGGAAGCCCCAGTCCGTGTGCGGGCTCGAGCCGATGAACTCCTGGAAGCCCTCGGGCACAGGCTTCGACCCGTACCGGGCGTACGGGAAGTAGTGGAACAGCCGCATGATGGAGATCGTGTCTCCCTGCTGGCAGAAGCCGTCGAGGAAGCCCTCGTCGGCGTACAGGCTGCGCGACAGGTGCCGCGAGACGGCGCGCGAGGCGCCTGTCATGGCGCCGAAGAACTCGTTCATCACGCGGCGGTTGGCCGCCGGCCAGTCGCGCGCCGCCGGCCACACGTTGTGGCCCTGCAGCCCGTTCGCGAAGCGCGCGCAGTCCTCGTCCCACTCGAAGCCGTACGAGAAGGCTTCCTTGACCTCCACGCGCTCGGCGCTGCCGCTCTCCTTGCCGATGCCGATGAACCCGCGCGTGAACCCGTCGCCGCCCTGCGCCACTGGGATGGCCTCCTTCACCGCCTCGGGCAGCGCGCAGAAGGACCGCGCAGTCGCCATGATGGACTCCTCCAGCGCGCGAGAGACGCCGTGCCCCGTCAGGTAGCAGCACCCGAACTCGGCGAACGCGTCGGCCAGCTCGTCGCCCTGCGCCGCCGCCGGGCCGTCCAACGAGACGACCGGGATGCGCGCGGCCGTCGACGCGGCGCGCGCGAGTGGTGCCCGCGTCGGGCTCGCCCTGCGTAGCAGCGACCACATGCTCGAGACCAGCGCCGGCGGTGAATGCGCGCGGCGCGCCTGCGGCGACGCCACTCATCCGAGCACGACATCTTGGAGTTTCTATTCGACGCCAGTCGGACATAGCCGAGCACTCACGGTTCGGAAGTTGAAGCCGCGTCCGCTCATGGCCGTTCAAGACCGACCGATCCGGTCGGGTCTGCCCGGGAGATGGCGGCGCGGCGCAATGTGCTGCACGGCGCGAGCTCGTGGGAGCGCGAGGAGCGCGCAAGTCAGCAGCGCGAGTACGCGGCGCTGCTGCAGGAGCAGGTCCGGGCGGCGGCGGCGGCCTCTCGGGGGCACATGAGCGCGCTGGACTGACCGACGTCCACGCGCCTCCCCAGATCGTCCAGAAGAACGCGCGGCGCGATGCCGAGCGCGCGCGCAGGGAGCGGGAGCAGCAGGACGAGCGAGAGGCCTCGGTAATCTGTGCTCTCCTCTCTCTCCTCTTCACCCTCTCCTCTCCCTCTCTCTCTCTCCTCATCCACCGCATCTGGTGGCGCGCGCAGGACCGCGCGAGGGAGCCGCCGCCACCGACGCAGACCGTCCCATCGCCGTCGAGGTCTCCCAAGCGTGTAGCTCCCATGACGTACCAGCCACCCGCTAATAGCGCAAGCGGCGCGCCGAGCTCGCCCTTGCGGCTGACGGGCGTCTACTCCCACCAGTCGAGCTACGACGCGCCGGCAGACAGCAGCCAGGCGATCAGCGCCGCCTTCCAGCTCCCCAGCCCGATGGGCTCCGGCATTGGCGGATCGTTCACAGCGTCCTCTATCGCCGCGTTCACGCCCGGACCGCCCATTTTCGAGCCGCTCCTGCGGGACGCGAGCCTCAGTGGGGCGTCGACCGCCAAGTTCAACGACGAGCTCGCGGCGCTCAACCGCCTGACCAGCGAGGTGCGTCTCTCTTCGGATCGGAGCCGCCGCCATCACCGCCACCGTCACAGCCGTATCTGACCCGATACTTCGCATCGACGGTCGCCACTAGATTCACTCGCTCACGAGACAGCGGCGGATGCGCGTCCAGGTCTCTCGCTTCGCTGCCGAGCTGAACGCTGTCAGTTGACGACCGCACGCGCTAACTCGTGTATTGGTTGATCGCATTAGAGCTACGTCAGACCCAGCTTCCTCCTCCGCACAGATACACCAGCGACGCCAGAGACGCCAGAGATGCCAGAGACGCCAGAGACGACGCTCTCGTACTCGCGTGTCGCGGCGGAGAGCGCGGGCTCTGAACTGAGCGTCTGCGAGGAGGAAGGGGGAGGCTGCGAGCCGAGATCCTCCTTCGACGACCAGCAGGCGAAGCTGCAGCCGTCCCCGAGTCGCTCCACGGCCTCCGTCTCCTTCCAGCAGGCCGACTCCAGTCGCGCGAGCGTACGTCTCTACTCGTATCGCATCGAACCACTCGACCGCCACTGACTCAGGCGATCGCTGGTTCGCACAAGCAGGCAGTCGAGGCGGGACGCGAGCAGCAATCCGTCGTCGACGACGACCCGCCGTACGTCTGTCCAAAGCGCGAGGTGTCGCGTTACTCGGATCCTCCAACTAACCAGCCTGCGAGCTGACAGCGACCCCGAGAGCGGACGCGCGTCGATGCCGATGGCCGCCGCTCCGCCGCCGTCGCCGCCGCTACCGGCTCATCGGCGAGCCAGAGCGGCCGCTTCGCCGCTGAAAGCTCGGCCCGCGACGCCGGAGCCGGCGCTGGACGACCCGCTGCTGCTCCAAGACACGCACAGCGAGATGCTGCGCTTCGAGCCGGCGGCGTGACCCGAGGGCTGTCGCACTCGTCGATGCAAAACCCAGGAGAGGCGCGTCCGCTCCTTCTCGCAGCAACCGGCAGCTCTACTGCGGCGCGAGGCGGCCGCGCGCGCGGCTCGGACGGCGCTCGGCTCGGCGCTCCAGTGCGTCGCTACCGCGTCAGACGCAGCTTGTCCACCGCCGCGGACACGTCCGCTGCCGTCTCCTGCGGCCCGGAGCGCATCGTGGGCACGCCTAGGACTCGCACGCGCTCCTTCCTCATGGCGAACGCAGGCTGCAGCCACTCGTTGCACGAACACCTGCGCGCATGCACCAGCCAGAGCGACAGCCGTCAATCCCTCGCTCGCTCGCGCTGCCGTCGCCCTCGACCCGCCGCGCACGCACCTCACTCCGTCCCAGCGCCACTCGCCGACGACCGCGGCGCACTCGCCGTTCGGGCAGCGGATCTCGCCCGCCGGCGCCGCGGCGGCAGCGGCCAGGAACCACGCCTGCGGCTCCACGGACCACGAGCAGCAGCCGCCCGCCGCGTCCAGCGCCGCCTCCAGCGCGCGCGCGTCCGCGTCCAGCACCGCGGCGAGCTCTCGCGCCGCCGAGCGCTCTTCGGCGCCGCCCGCGCCGTCCGCCGGCGCGCTCTCGAGCACCTGGCGGATCCCCTGCTCCCACAGCCGCGCGTTGTCCTGGAGGAACGCGTGGTCTCCCGCGTCGAGGGCGGCGGCCGAGCCGCTGCTGTCGCCGCCGCTGCTGTCGCCGCCGCTGCTGTCGCCGCCGCTGCTGCCGCCAGCGCCGCGCGCCTCGCGCCGAGACGCCGCGTCCCGGAAGCCGCACTTGGCCGCCTTGAGCGTGACGATCGAGCGCCACAGCGCCTGCCCTCGGCGCGACGCCGCGGCTGTCACGGTCGCCACGGCCGTCGCCGACGCAGAGGCGGAGGCGGAGCCTGAGGCGGAGGCGGAGGCGTCGACCGGCGCCATGTCCTCCACACTCGCGGACCGCGACGCCGACGACGCCGACGACGCCGACGACGCGCCGTCGCTGCGCTCCTTGTCGTACTTGCCCTGGCGCGGCGGGAGCCGCCGGCGCACGATCTGAAGCAGCCCGAGCCGCCTCTCGGCCGCCGCCGAGCCGCCGCGCGCGTCGCCGCCCGGCCTGGGAGCCTTCCCCGCCGGCGCGCCACGCCCCCTGGACACGCTCGGGCTCTGCGGCCGGAGCCGCAGCTTGGCCAGCAGCGGCCGCTTCCTCGCCGCCTCCGCCGCCTCAGCAGCCGAGGCGCTCGCGTCCGCAGTGGCATCGGCGGCCAGCGCGGCGCCGCCACCGGCCTCGCTCGCCTTGTGGCGCAGGATGGCGCTCGCGCAGAAGAGCCCGGCGCCACACGCGCGGCAGCCGAGCACGGTGCCCATGGACCGGAGCGCGGGGACGAACGCCGGCGACGATGCGCCGCCGCCGTTGCTGCCTGGCGCCAGAGCCTGAGCCTGAGCCTGAGCCGCAGCCGGTGGCGGCGGCGGTGGCGGCGGCACAGACAGGCAGAAGCCGCTGGGGACGCAGCCGCAGAGCATGTCTCGCTCGTCGGCCGGCGCGAGCCGCACGGCGCCGGCGGGCGGCTCCGCGCGCGCGAGGCGGCTGGCGGCCGCGCGGCGCGCCGCCTGGGCCTCTCGCTGCTCGGCGGCGCGGCCGAGCAGCGCGCCGGCGCGCAGCTGGCGGCCGAGCGCGCGCGCGTTGGCCTGCAGCAGGAGCTGGTTGGCCAGGAAGACGTCTCCGCGCGCGGCCTCGAGGCAGCGCAGCTGGCGCTCGAAGCCCGCGTTGAGGCTGGCGAGCGGCCGCCGCGCCTTGACGCGCGCGAGCGCGTCCGGCAGCGAGAGCTGCCTGCGCGCCATGAGGAACGCGACGGCCACCGCGGGCGAGCGCGAGCGGCCGCCGGCGCAGTGCACGAGCACGCCGCCGCCGGCGCGCAGGCCGCCGTCGATGAACACGAGCGCGACCGGGAGGCAGCTGAGCAGGTTGGCGCTCTCGCGGTCGCGCACGCTGGCGCTCAGGTACGCGAAGGTCTCCGGGAAGGTCGCGTAGGCGCCCGCGAGGTTCAGCACGTGCGTCACGCGCCGCGCGCGCAGCGCCTCGGCGTCGAAGCCCGCGTGCGCCGAGCCGACGAACAGCCCGGCGCACACCTCGGCCGGCACGCTGTCCTGCACCACGGCGGTCTGCAGCCGCAGGCCCGGCGCCTTCCGCATCGCGGCCGCCCCGGCGTCGGAGTCTGCGTCTGCGTCTGCGGCCGCGGACTCGACTGGCGGGCGCGCGGCGCGGCGGCGAAACGCAACGCAACGGCTTGAGGCCGCTTGTGAGCGCCGCGTGGCCGGAAATAGCCGCCCGGCCGAGCCGCAGGACGGCGCGAGGCGAGGCGAAGGGGCGAAAGCACGGCTCTCATTTCCCGCGGCGAGCGGCCGGCGGCCGCCGGGCTCTCGCTGCGCCTACGCCTCAGCAGATGAGGTGGCTCATCGTGATGTTGAGGTACGTGAGGTGGTCCACGATGCTCGTGCAGCCCCAGACGGAGCAGTTGTTGGAGCACGCCGCGTCCTCGCCGTCCACGCGGCTGCAGTTGCGGTACGACGACGAGAACTGGTCGTAGAAGATCTGGACCAGCGCGGGCGGGCGGGTCAGCGCGGATGGCAGCGGCGGTGGTCGAAGCGCGGCGAGCGAGAGAGAGAGAGAGAGAGAGAGAGAGCGACGCACCTCTTGGGTCGTGTGGTAAAAGCCGACGAACTGCGGCGGCAAGTGCGGCACGACGTCGCGGAAGTGCGTCACGCGGTAGACCTCGAGGCTCGAGTTGCGCAGCAGCGCGCTGAAGGCCGCGTTGCCCACGCGCGGCTTGCCGAACGTGTACAGCTGGCGCACGGGCTGCCGCTCGAGGTACTTCATCTCGAACGCGCAGATGGCGGCCACGGCGCCGCCCAGCGAGTGGCCCGTGACCACCAGCGGCGCGTCCGGGTGCCGTGCGCGCAGGGCACGGACGCGCGCGGTCACGTCGGCCGCCACGGACCGGTACGCCCAGTAGAAGCCCTCGTGCACCTCCACGCCGGGGAACTGCGCGTACGCGCGCTTCTTGAGGAACGAGAGGTTGTCGAGCCAGTTGCGCACGTCCATGCTGCCCCGGAAGGCCACCACGACCGCGCGATAGAGCGCCGAGAAGCCCACGAGTCCCTGGAAGTCGTCGCGCGCGTCCTGCACCACGCGCACGTCCTGCAGCGGCGGCACCAGCGCGCACGGCCCGCAGCTCCAGTTGCGCACGTGCGCCTCCTGGCAGTACGACACGGACGTCACGTGCGCCAGGTACAGCGCCGTGGTCTCGTTGTAGCGCCCGCTCGCGCCGATCCACGCCTCCTCCGCCGCGGCGTCCGCGTGGTCTCGCTCGTCGTCGCGATCTTTGTCGTCGTCATTCCTCAAGTCGTGCTCAACGTTGTAGGCATCGCCGTAGTCGTCGTCGTAGTCGTAGCCATCGCCGTAGTCGCCCTGGCCGAGCGAGGCGCCGCTAGCTGTCCACGCACCCGGCTGGACGTCTCCCAAGCGCTAAAGTGGTGGCGCCGCGCGCGAATGAGCAGCGGTGAGGCGGCGTTGGAGACTCGCACCACGGCACTCCCGTGGCAACGCACGCACCGGCGACTGGCCACCGCGGACGCCGTCGGCGCGCGCCACCGCCACGACGAGGAGCAGCGAGCACGAGGCGGCGAGGCATACCGCGCGCGCGAGTCGCCGCGGCCCAGCGCGCATCGCTCTTCGCGGCGGCGCACCGGAGGAATGCGAGCCGCCGACAACGCCGTGTTCTCGCCTTCGTTCCCACAAGCGGGTACAATTGATGACACGCATTCTTGGAAGGTTGGAGAATGGGAATGCGTGTGATGTGAGATGTGTCGACCACAACTCCGAACAGAGTGGCTGTACAAGCACGCACTCAACTGGATTTCCACCGCTCACTTCGCGAGCGCGCCTACCTACTGGCTGCTACCCAGAATACGGGCTGGACCGTGTGAGCAGGTTCGAGCCGAAACTCCTAGACTCACGCTTTCTCGCTCTTTACCAACTTCTTCAACCGCGTTGCAAGTACTCCGGTCTTGGTCGCTCTTCGAGCAGCTCCGTTGCCACGCGCAGGATGTTCAGCGAGGCGTTCACGTCACGATCCCAAAAGCTCTTGCAGCCACTGGTTTTACAGTGCAAAACGTTTCGGGATGTGGCTTTGCCATTCGGTTTGCCGTTCACGATCTTCGGGAAGGCAACGTCTTCGAGGTCTTCGTGACAGTAATAGCATCGCTTGCTTGTCCGAAATTCATCGATCGGTCGAACAGTAGCGCGCTTGGCAAGCTCCTTCTTCAATGCCTTCACAGGTCCGGTTGCGTGTCCCTTGATACCATCGCGGCGACTCCAGT
>JAADYC010000610.1:0-16523 GCA_023338135.1 Phytopythium kandeliae | reverse complement strand
CGTCGGGTCGACCTCAGCCGCCCGCTCCAAGCAGTCGACCGCGTCGTGGAACTGGCGAGCGGCCAGGTGCGCTCTCCCCTTCGCTGCCAGTGCTCCCGCGTGGCGCTCGTTCAGCTTCAACGCGCTCTCGAACTCAGCCACAGCCTCACGAACCTTCTGCTTCCCCACCAGCTCCAGCCCGTATTCGAACCGCTCGTCCGCCCACTTGCGCTTCTGCGCGCTGTCCAGCTCTCGATATGACCACGGATCGGGCTCGTTGTTCCCACCTTTCGCCACGGAGCCGCCCGCGTCGGCCGCATGCTCCTTCGGCTGCTGGCGACGCGCCAATGTCGCGGCCCACGCGAACGACTGGAACACGTGAGGCGACACGTGCAGCGCCTCCATCATCTTGTCCGAGCCGCGGAGGTCGTGAAAGAGACTCGTTGACATGAGCCGCGGGGTCAGCGGCGCCTCGTCGTCGCTCTGGTCGCTCACAACACTCAGCTCCGCGGACGCGAAGGCCGAGATGTCGAAGCCATACACGGCTGGCATGTCCCCGAGCACCTGCTCATTCGTCCACGCGCCTTCTTCTTCCACCAACGGCGTCACAACAGCGATTGGCTGCGAGCTGCCGAGCGCTGCATCGTCTCTCTCGCTCGCATCTTCCGCCACAAGGAGCTCAGCGTCCACGTCTTGCGGCGCAACCACTCGCGCCAGCACCGCGTCGCGGCCGATCTGAGAAGCCTGCGCGCCGACGCAGCGCACAATAAGCCTAAGTGAGTCTTCGTTGATGCGGATGCACGGGTTCCGGCCGCTGTCCGCGGCTTTCGACGCCGACTCGGCGCGCGTAAAGTGGGTCACGAGCAACTCCTCGAGGTTCAGCAGCCGCCCGCGCACCAGCAAACTCCCGGCGAACCGGCGGAAGAGCGTCCACAGGAAGCGACGCAGCAAGTCCGGCGATCGGCTAGCGCCTACAGAGCCTGGCAGCGCGGTTGGTGCCGCGCCCGGGCGTCTCTTGCGCCGGCTGTCGCTTCCAAGTCGCGGCAGCAGCCGGTCGACCTCTTTGCCCCAAGCCGCCGCGTCCCGCTCGTGACCGGCACCCGCGAGCTCGCCGGCCTGCTGGTCGGCCTGGGAGCCTTCTCCGCGCGTCAGGAGAGCCGCGTCCGCGCCAAATCGCGCGCGGAAGCGCTGCACAAACGCGCGCTCCGCCGCGCTCATTGCCGCATCGGCCGCGCTCTCTTGGTGCGTCGCGCTGAGCCCCGCGAACCGGAGAGCGCTTTATTTAGTGCGCTCACAGTACAGCTTGGCATCCAGCCAACACTCTGAGGCAAACACTCTTCACCCTGCCAATCGTTTGTTCAAGCACCAAATTTCAGCAACATATCAACATATCAAGAGTGTCTTCGAGCCTCTCATCTATAACACGACGCACTTGAGATCATAAGCTGCCTTCACGCACTGGTTTCCAGAGGTTCCCTCTATTTCTGCTCGCGCTTCTCTGCTCTGCTTGATCAAGAGGCGACGCGGCGCGCCATTGCCGGACCTTCCGCTCCTCGCGCGGCGCCATGGGGAACTCGACGAGCTGGCTGGCGCAGGCGCTGTGCCCAGAGGAGCAGGCGCTGTGGGTCGCGGCCAAGACGGGCGACGTGGACGCGCTGCGCGCGGGGCTGGCGCGCCTGACGCCTGAGACGCGCTTCTATGCCGAGTGGCGCGACCCTGTGTACGGCTACTCGCCGCTGGCCAACGCGTGTGCGCAGGGCCACCTGCTGTGCGCCAAGGCGCTGGTCGCCGCGGGCGTGGACTGCAATGCGCGCGATGCGCTCGGCAACACGCCGCTGCACATCGCGACGCGCCACGGCAAGAGCGAGGTCGTGGACGCGCTGCTCGACACGCTCGCGGTCGACTACCACGCCAAGACGACCGCGCGCGGCCAGACGGCGCTCGACATTGCGCGCCAGGAGTACCAGTCCGCGGATGGCAACGGCCACCGGTTCCTGCAGTGCATCGAGATGATCGAGAAGGTGCGTTCGCGCGGGGACCGACGGTCGGGGCCAAGCGCACATGCGCGCTGACGCGCCGGTTGCTGCGACGGCAATGTCCTCCCGGCCGCTGCAACTCGCAGAAGCTGTGCCTGTACTCGGGCTGGCTGTACCAACGCGCGGACAACCTGCTGTCGCTGGCGTCGGGCATATCGTCGCTCAACTCGTGGAAGAAGAGGTGCGCGCGCTCTGCCATGGCGCCGGCACGGCGACTGATACCACCGAAGTCGACATGCCCTCTCCCCCTCTCTCTCTCGCTCTCAATCTAACGTGGTCGAACCGCTCGGGACTGCATAGGTACTGCATCGTGCTACGCACTGGCGACCGAGACGTGGTCGAGATCAACTTGTTCCCGATGCGTCCGGGCGAGAGACGCCCGCCGTGTCCAAGGTGCGCGAGGAGGCTCGTGGCTACCTCATGAGCCCAAGTGTTGGTGGCGAGGGAGCGGCCCAGCCGAGCTGACGGACCACCGGTGGTGCGCGCAGCGTGGAGCTCGTGTACCACGCGCGCGACGGCATCCAGGAGAGCAACGACGTGACGTGGCTGAGCCGCAAGGACTTCCGGTTCTCGCTCATGGTGATGGCCAAGTCGGGCGTGAACCGCGTGTCGGCGCCAGAGCCGGTCGACTTCGCCGCCAACAACAACGAGGAGCTGCTCGCGTGGAAGCTCTTCTTCGCCAACCTCCGCGTACGCCTACGGCTCTGCGGTATGTGCGCCGTCCGTCCCACGCTGACGCCGTGTGCGGGAGTGTGTGCCGCAGGTGAATGGGCCGGGCCAAGCCCAGATCTCGAGCGCGTTCCCAGGCCGCGCATCGGCCGCGCCTCCGCCTGTCGTCGACGCGGCCGCTCTCCAAGAACAGCAGGACCTCGAGCGCGCTCTCCACCTCTCGATGGAAGAATCTCGCCGCAGTGCGCTCGGCCGCGGACCGGCGGCGGCGGCGGCGGCGGCGGCGCTGCCATCGGCCCCCTCGCTGTCCATGGCGGACGGCGAGGCGTCTCCGCGGGCGACGCTCGCTCCGGACGGCGTCGAGATCGTCCAGCAGATGGGCATGTCTGCCCAGGCGCACTCACCCGCGGCCGCGGCCGCCAGCTCGGAGTCGCAGGGCGAGTGCGTCATCTGCTTTGACGGCCCGCAGTCGGCCGTCTGCGTGCCCTGCGGCCACAACGCCATCTGCATGGACTGTGCGAGCGAGCTGCTCGACACGACGCGCCTGTGCCCCGTGTGTCGGCAGACGGTTCGCGAGGTCATCAAGCTCTACCGCGTGTAGGCAACCGGCCGGCCGGCCGGACGCTGCGACCACAGAGGACGCACAACTGCATTCATTGACTGTCCGCGAGCGGCGCTTGCGCGAAATGCGATAAGTTACTTGTGTCTGCGCGGCCGCCTCACACGCGGTAGAGCTTGATGAGCTCCCGGATCGGCCGGCGGCACACGGGGCACTCGCCCGTCGTCTCCAGGATCTCCTCGGCGCACGCCATGCACACGGCGTTGTGGCCGCAGGGCACGCAGACGGCCGCCTGCGGGCCGTCGAAGCACACGACGCACTCGCCGATCGACGCGACCGCCGCCGGCGCCTGCGCAAAGCCGACCACTGGCGCAGCAGCGCTCTCGGCGGCGCCAGGCTCGGCGGTCGGCCGTGGGAGCGCCGTCGCGTCGTCGTCCTCCCAGTCCGGCGCCGAGACGGCCGCCGCGGTCGCCGGAGCGGCCGCCGCCGTCTGTAGCGACAGCAAAATGGCTCGGCGCAAGTCGTCGTCGCCGTCGTCTCCTAATGGCGGCGACGTGTCGACTGCGGACGGTCTTGGACGGTCCGCGGCGGGCGGGCGGTTGCTCGCGCGGAGCATCCCGAGCTGCTGCTGGTGGTACTCGAAGAAGGAGCGCCACGCGCGCAGGCCGTCCAGGTCTACCGCCGCGAACTCGAGCGGCTGCACGGCCGCCGGCACCTCGCAGTGCGCCGTCGAGTCCTTGAGCGCGCCGTGCAGCACGAACGTGTGCTCCTTGCGGTTGAACCACTTGGCGTCCTCGGCCGGCGTCATGCCCGCTGCCACCTGGAAGAGCACGACGGCCGACGGGCACACGGGCCGCTTGCCGCTGCTTGGACGCATGTCGAACAGCGCGAGCTCCAGCACCTCGGGTGAGCCGCGCTCCAGCACGATGCAGAACCTGACGGCGGCCGCCGTTTTCCATACACACGAGACGATCGCGTGAGCGCCAAGACCTCGGTCAAGAGTCAGCGACCGCGCCAGGCGCGAGCGAGCGAGCGAGCGCACCTCCGCGTCCACGAGTTGAGCGCCGACAGGCCCGAGACGTACGACAGCATGTTGTCCGTCTTCTGGTACAGCCAGCCGCTGTAGAGGCAAAATTGCTGGCGACACGGCCGTCAGCCGATCGATAGAATGAGAGAGAGAGAGAGAGGTGACGACGGCGGCCAGACGGATGTGTAACGGCGGCGATACCTTCTCAAGCAGCTCGATGCACTCCTGGAAGCCTATCGGGGTCTCGTACTCGCGCGCGTAGCGGTGCCGAGCCACGTCCAGCGGCGTCTTCATGCACAAGTTGCTCGCGAACGGGAAGGTGCGCGGCGTCTCGAGCAGCAGCTGCACGAGCGAGGGCTTGCCGTGCTTACACGCGAGGTGCAGCGCCGTGTTGCCCTTGAAGTCCGCGGCGTTCGGGTCCGCGCCCGCGCGCAGCAGCAACCGCGCGCACTCGCGGTGACCCGTGGCCGCCGCCGCCGCCACGGCCGTGCGGCCCGAGCACGGCTCCTGCCACTCGATGTAGCGGCGTGTCTGTGGCGTCAGCCGCGCCAGCGCCGAGCGCACCGTGTACGCGTCGCCCGCACGCGCCGCCTGCCAGATCACCTGGTCCTCCGGGTACAGGCACTGCGCCAGCCAGCTCGCCACGATCCCCATGTTCACGCGCGCGCTCCAGCCGCAGTCGCCAAGTGGTCCGGTTGCCTGCGAGCGAGGAGCGGAGTGCAGCTTCTTCGTCGTGGCCGCGTTCTCGAGAGGAATGGTTGTAAATGAGCAGGAGTGGTTGTATACAGCGTACCCGGAATATCTGGTGAAGTATATTCTGGGAAGTGGTCACTGCAGCTTCTCGTAGACAGGTATTCGTCTGGATTTCTAGGTACAATGACAACTTGATCAAGAATGCATAGTAAGCGACTGAAAGAGGATGAGTGATCCACGCAAGCTTCAAAGAAGCATGCGATGACTAGATGGATGGATGGATACACTGGATCGAGCGGGTGGCTATGTGCACGGTCGCTTCGCGCTGGGAGGCGGTGGTGGCTGCTCCCATGGCACCGACAAGGCCAGCACCGCTCTTGCATGTGAGATGAAGCCGCAGTTGAGGCAGCGAAGGCGGACAGGCGGCGTCACGACGCGGTCGCCGCGCGGCGCGTTCTTTCCATCGAAGGAAGCCGAGGCGGCGCCGCTCCGACACGCGCGGTCGAGCTCTCTGTCCGCCACTTGCTCCCGCAGCGACTGTCGCCTCGCCATGCGCGGCCGGCAACGTCTGGAGTCAGCTGACGGGTCAGCTCTGCGGTTACAGCCGCTCGGTCTGTCCCCAGCCGCAAATGACACAGCTCTGCGTCGCGGATCCCTTGGCCGAGCACGCTCACTCTCCGTTTCGAGCGCTCCGCGAGCCACCTCGCGCCTCCGCAGTCGTCCATGCGGTCCTGTCACGCAGAAGGCGCCAAGGCAAAACCGGCGCGGCCGTCATTGAGCGTCAAGGATGGCGCGGGGACCAAGTCCGTGCTCGCCAAGCGCGTCGTCTACGCATACACCGGCCGCGAGCGTGGAGTCACGTTCCAGCAATCGGCGCCGGCGCACGCCGTGCCCAAGCAGCTCGTGTGGAAGAAGGGTGAGCGCCTCGGCATTACGTTCGTGGAGCGGCGGAGCGGCGGCGGCGTGGTCGTCGCCAAGACAGCCCAGCGCGCGCTCGGGTCGCTCGCGGACCACCAGCTCGCGTTCGTGCAGGGAGTCCCGGTCGGTTCGCTCGACATTTCGTCCGTGCTGCGCGTGCTCGAGGCCGCGCCGTCGCCGTGTGTGCTCGAATTCGCGGTCCCGCCGGCTCCCGTCACCGTGGCGCACGTGTCGACCGAGATGAAGCGGAGCGGCGTCCAACCCGGCATGGCCCTCGCTGCTATTAACGGCGAGAGGCTCGCCGGCGCGACGCTCAGCGAAGTCCTCGCGCGAGTCTCCAAGGCCACCGAGAGTCGCCCGCTCATGCTGGAGCTCGTCGCGAGCGAGAGCCAGCGAGTGAGTGCCAAGAGCGCGGCTCCGGCGCTGCAGTCGCCAGGCCGACAGCAGGCCCAGGTGCTGCGCAAGACCCACGCGCGCAACGGCATGTCCGTCGCGGCTGTGCTCGCCGCCCTGAGCTTCTAGAGCCCGCCGGATGCGCGTGTGCAAGCTCAGGCAACGGTACAAGCTGGTCGCCGTGCACCTCCATGCAGTGGCCGTGTCTTGACGGCCCCATTGATCGATCGATCGATCTCGCCGTTGCCTCCCGTACTCTGCGCATTTTCCACACCAGAACTGTTTCTATTGGTCGAATTTATCCAATAACATCACACAATTGGTAGAAATTGACACGATCTCGACCCTGTTCCGAAAACAACGCAACCAAAGCAGCACAAACCGATCCAGCTCGACGCCAGCAGCGCGCGAGGCGAAGAAGAGGCAGAACGCCGGCGACGACGATGCTGCTGGCAGCGCTCAAGGCGGCGCTCTTCGCTGCGCTAGTGGCCGTGTACTGGCAGCCGCACGCACTGATCCAGCTGGCGGGCGAGGAGGGCTCGGACGTGCAGGTCCAGGTCGTGCGCTTCATCCTCACGATGCTCACGATCTGGGTGAGCCTGTTCAGCGCGACGCGCTTCTGGGTCTCGGCGCTCGTCGTTCTCGTGCAGGCCGCATGCTGGGGTCTCTTTATCACCAAGGAGCGCGACCACGAGCAGGTCGGCGAGGCCGTCGAGATGGAGAAGCAGCTCTACCAGCTCGGCGCCGTGAGCTGCTTCGCACTGCTCTGGCTGCTGGTACTCTTCGGCGGCGGTAACAGCGCGCAGGAGCGACTCCGGTGCGTATATTGGCACTCTGACAGAGTCTTAGAAGTTCTTTGTGACGCACTGACCGGGTGAAACGGCCTGTCGGCGCCACGGGATGTGTGCAGGGCTCGGCTGACGGCTTTTTACGCCAAGCATAACCCGGAGAAGCTGTCCCAGGTCGCGAAGCTCGTCAAGAAGTACGAGGGCAACGAGGATCTGCTGTTCGCGCGGCTGCACCGCAAGTACAACGCGCTGTCGACCGACGCGCCGGCGTCCAAGGCCGCCGAGATCGACGAGAGCGAGTTCATGTACGAACAGTCAGAGGAGGAGGCCGCGGACGCGGACGCGGACGCAGACGCGGACGCAGACGCGGACGAAGCGTTCGAAGCGGACAACGAGGCCGAGTCGGAAGAGAGCGACGTGCGCGCGCCGGAGGAGCCGAGCTCGGGCGACAGCGAGGCGGACGAAAGTTTCCAGGTGGTCACGCCGCCAGCCTCGGCGGGCGCAGAGTCCCCGGCCTCGGCTGGCACGCCGCCCGTGTCACCGCGGAGTGCTGGTCTGTTGGCTCACGCTCGCCGCCAGTCGTCGACGCTCATCCAGGACGCGATTGCCGAAGCGCGCCGCGCGCAGGAGGAGCGCGTGAGCCAGCGGATCGCGGCGCTCCTGGCCGGCAGGAGATCTCCGCGCCGCCGTTGAGTCCGCGCGCGAGCCAGCACCCAGAGAGCTGTGGGGATTCGCTGGCGAACACTCCTTCATTCAGTAGGCGCCGAGCAGGACGGCGCTCGCACGAGCGACGCATGCCTTGGTGCGCGTGCTCCATCAAGGCGAGCAGCCTCGCGATCTGCGATCTGTTGGCGCTCCACCCTCAAATGCGCTTTCGGCTCACCTAGTTCTGATAAAACCCTGCATTCAGCTTTGGTTTTTTACCTGCTGCGAGCAAGCAAGCAAGTAAGCGAGAAACGAACCGACGCCGAGGTGGCGAGCCAAGCAGCCAGTGGCGAAGGCGGGCGAGATGACCAAGGCGTCGACGGTGCGCGCGATCTACAAGTGCCTGCTGCACGACGCGCGCGAGCTGCAGCGCACGCCGCAGTTCGGGCTGCGCGCGTCGCTGCGACTCGAGGAGTGGGGCACCGGCCAGTTCGTGGACCCGACGCGCGGCGCCACGAACCGCAGCGTCAAGGCGCTGACGACGGCCGAGCCGCTGCGCGGCTTCATGGACTACGAGCGCTGGCGCCGGCAGGGCTTCGGCGGCCCGCGCGCGCGCCACGGGTTCGACGTGGTCGGCACCATCCGCCGCCTCTTCCGCGAGAACATGAGCCTCACGGATAAGGAGGTGCGGATCCTGGCGGCTCTGGACGGCGATGCTGGTGACGATGGTCAGCTGCCGATGGCTGACAGACCGACGCGCGCTCGTGCTGCGGCGCACTGTAGCTGATCGAGCACAAGCTGGACGAGGCAGTCATGTACGTTGGCTGCATACGCTCCAAGGGGAGACGCGGACGTGGCGCCTCGGGGTCTCACGCGCGGCGGATCCATCAATGCTGCAGGACGCTGCAGGAGCTATCGGAGCAGATTCTTCTGGCCAAGTGCTCGAGCGGTGCGTGCGTGCGTGCGTGCGTACGAGCACTTGTTATGAATGGAGCGGTCGGTCCGCAAGTGGATTGTCGGCGGCGACGAGGGGCGTGACGGCGACCTTGTGCCTCCTCGCTGCAGTGACCGTGACGGACGGCGTGCGCATCGAAGTCACGAGCCAGTACGTGCAGACGCACTCGAACCCGGAGAACAACGTCTTCCGCTTCACGTACCGCGTCTCGATCACCAACGAGAGTACGTGGCTCTCTCGCCCGCGGCCATTCATTGCATTTCTTCCGGCGGCCATGGAGCACTAAGCGCGCGCGCGTATGGGCGGCAGACGAGCACACCGCGGTGCAGATTCTCGGGCGGCAGTACACGTTCGAGAGCGAGAAGGGCCAGCGCATCGCGCTGCCGCGCAACTCGCCCGGCATCGTGGGCAACACGCCGGTGCTCGCACCGGGCGACACGTTCGAGTACGCCAGCGGCGTGGACATCGACTCGCCGCGCGGGTCGGTCACGGGCTGTCTGCACGCGCTGCGGCGGCCGGGCGATCCGGACCACGAGGAGCTCTTCGACGCGTTCGTGTCCAAGTTCGCGCTGCTGGCGCCGCGGACGGCGCGATCGAGCGCCTGACGCGGCGCCGCGCGGCCCACGGCGCCGGTCTCTAGGCGCGATCGCGTCGCGGATGGGTTAGATAGACAGACACGCCCCTCCCCCGTACATATGCACTGGCGAGCACGACCGCCTCGACGCTAGACACCTTGAATGAGCGATCGATGTATTGATGGCCGAGCGTCCTCGCGCCCCCGGCGAGCGCGAACCGCAGCATGGGGCACCACGCTTGGGCTGCGGCTGCGCACCCAATCTCGGCGCTCCGGCCGCGGACAAGCCATTCAGTCGACGAGCGCGTAGTACTCCGGGTAGTACATCTTGGAGGCGATGTACGCCTCGAGCGTGGCGCCGCGGCGGATCTTGGGGCGGAAGCCGGCCACCTCGTCGTCCAGCGCGCACTGCATGACGGCCGTGGCGACCTGGAGGGACACGTGGCGGATGTTGTCGACCGACGGGAAGACCTGGCCCTTGGCGACCTCCTCGGGCGTCATGCACTGCGACAGCGCCTTGGCGGCAGCGTAGAGCATGCGGTCCGACACGCGCGTCGCGTGGCTGACCTTGCAGGCGAGCCCGACGCCCGGGAAGATGAACATGTTGTTGCACTGGCTCACGGCGTACTCCTTGCCCTCGTACTGCACGGGCTCGAACGGACTGCCGCTCGCGAACACGCACTTGCCCTTGGTCCACTCGTACGCCTGCTGCGCCGTGCACTCAGCCACGGACGTCGGGTTCGACAGTGGGAACACGATCGGGTGCTCCACGTGCTTGGCCATCTCCTCCACCGCCTCCTGCGTGAACGCGCCGCGCGCCGCGCTCAGCCCCATGAGCATCGTCGGCTTAGCGCTCTTGATCACGTCCACGAGGCTCGTCTGGTCCGCCAGGTCCGCGCGCGAAAAGTACTTCTGCCCCGAGTTGAGACCCGCGCGGGACGAGCCGAGCAGGCCGTGCTGGTCCAGGATGTAGAAGCGGTCGCGGGCCTCGTCGGCCGAGATGCCCTCGCGCAGCATGCCCTGCAGCAGCGTGGTAGCGACGCCGAGTCCGGCGCTACCCGCGCCGAGGATCACGATGCGCTGGTCCTTAAGCGGCACCTGGACGCGCGCGCAGGCGCTGAGCGCGCCGGCGAGCACCGTGGCGCCCGTGCCCTGGATGTCGTCGTTGAAGCACAGCTGCTTGAGGCGGTAGGCGTTGAGCACGTCGGCGGCGTGGTCGCTCGAAAAGTCCTCGAACTGCACCAGCGCCTTGGGCCAGCGGTGGCGCACGGCGCGCATGAACTCATCCACGACACCCCAGAAGACCTCGCCCGTGAGGCGCGGGTGCTGCATGCCGAGGTAGAACGGGTCCGCCAGGAACTCCTTGTTGTTCGTGCCCACGTCGAGCACGACCGGCAACACCTTGCGCGGGTCGATGCCACCCGCCGCCGTGTACAGCGCCAGCTTGCCGATCGGGATGCCCATGCCGTTCACGCCGAGGTCGCCCAGCCCGAGGATGCGGCTGCCGTCCGTGACGACGATCACCTCCACGTCGTCGCACGGCCAGTTGTGCACCATGGCGCCGAACTGGCTGCGGTCCTCGGCGCTGAAGTACATGCCGCGAGGCCGGCGGAAGACGCTGCCGAACTTCTGACACACGAGCCCCACCGTCGGCGTGTACACGATCGGCGCTGTCATGGGACACACAGCGAGAGAGAGAGAAAGAGAGGGAGAGAGGAGGAGAGATTGCGAGTCCTTGATGTCAGCTCGGATGCATCCAACGGCAACCACAGTCAGCTTGGCGACGCGCAGACGCACCCATTTCCCTCATGTGGTTGATGAGGAGACGGAAGAAGAGCGTCTCGTTCCGGTTCTGCAGGTCCGACAGGAAAATGTTCTTGCGCAGCGGATCCGGCTCCTCCGAGTACACTTGGTAGATCTTCTTGAGCTGCGCGTCCATGTCCAGGCGGCGCGGAGGCACCAGCCCGCGCAGACCTATTGAGTCCGTCCCAATAGCGATGGTGCGTTAGCGTGGCCGCTTCGACCCGATGGGCGGTGCCTGGTGCACTCGGGAGCGCCGCGCGTACCGAGACGGTCGCGCTCGACCATCTTGAAGCCCGTTCCCTTGTTGTACAGCGGGTCGTGCACCTATCGCAGCGCGGTAGTGTCAGCGACAATCGTTAGCAGCTACACTCACGTAATTTCTCTCTCTCTCTCTTTCGCGCGCGCGGCGAGCCAACGTACGATGCCGATGCCCTTCATGCCAGTCTTGACGGGAGGGTTGTACTTGGGTACCGAATGCACGAACCGCTTCACGGGCTCGGGCTCGTCCACGACCTCGTCCTTGGGCACGTCGGCGGCCATGACCTCCTCGCCTTCCTCCTCCCGGGAGCTCAGGAAGCGCGCGGCGAGCAGCGGGCGGCCGGGCGAAGCTGCCATCGGCTGCAGCGCGGCCGCCGCCGGGAGCTGGCGCGTCGCGCGCAGTCTCCGCGCGAGCATGCTGCGGAGCGGGGGCCGACGGGATCGGGTGGCACTCGCACTCACTGGGGAGGGCGAGAGCAGAAATGCGCGGCCGAGGGAACACGGCCGCCGCGTTCCGCTTGGATGTGCAAAGCTCAGCCCGAGCCAGCCCAAGCAGCGGTTCAGAACTGGGGACTGAATTGTGAATCAGGCGGAACTCATCGCCGTCTTTGGCAAACCTTGAGACATTGCCGCCTATATCACGAGCTCAAGGGGCTATATATATAATAAGATGGCAAGATTCGCCTTGAAGTACGACTGGATTGGTTGAAATACGCCGTTGGGTGAGACTCCCCCGCAGATAGCATTGGGCAAAACTCTCGATGGAGCCTGGGATTGGTCGAAATGTGCGCCAGGGATAGGGAGGAGCGACGGCGACCTGGGTTCCTGGGTTCACCGCTCCGCAATCTTGCGATCGATCGATCGATCCGATCGTCAGTCGGCCTTTTGCCCGAGAAAGTTCACCCAGCCCTCCGCTCCCGAACACCGGACGCCCGCGCCGCGATCCCCCGGCAGGACACGCGTCCGCTCCCCGCCTCGCTCTCGGTACGTGGCAAGCTAATGGCGTACGGCAGTGGCGAGCAGCGCCAGGTCTGTCCAGAGACGCCGGAGTGCGCGCGCTGAATCGGTGATGCGTCTCCCGGCGGCCGCGGACTAGATCTGATGCATGTTGCTGTTCGTGTGTCGTTCAGAAGCAAGAAGAAGAAGCAAGAAGAAGAAAAAGAAGAAGAAGAAGATAGCCATGTCGGTGGAACCCGCTTTCGTTAACGCCGGAAAGAAGGAGGCCCTGGAGGCTTGGCGCATTGAGAACCTCCAGCCCGTGCCGCTGCCTGCGAGCGAGCATGGCAAGCTCCACACCGGAGACAGCTACATCTTTCTCAAGACGGCACGGGGAAAGAGGTGCGTCGCGACGCGCTCGCGCGATCTTGTCTGGATGCGTGGGACTCATTCTTGGGCTACTGCAGTGGTGCGATGACGTGGAACATCCACTTCTGGCTCGGCAAGGAGACGTCGACGGACGAGAGCGGCGTGGCCGCCTACAAGTCGGTGGAGCTGGATGACGCCCTAGGTGGCCGAGCCGTGCAGCACCGCGAGTGCCAGGAATACGAGTCGGTGCGTCTCCTGCTCGTGCCGCAAGCGAAACAAGTCCGGCGTGGCGTGACGAGCCGGTTATTAACGCTGTAGCTACCCCGTTGGAACTGCAGGAGCTGTTCCTTTCGTATTTCAAGAACACCGGGATCGAGTACCTTGCAGGTGGCGTGGCAAGTGGATTCAAGACTGTCAACCGCGACGAGTACGAGACGATTCTCTTCCAGGTCAAGGGCAAGCGCACCGTCCGCGTGACCCAGGTTCCTCTGTCCACCTCTTCGTTGAGCATTGACGACGTGTACATTCTGGACGCCGGTTTGGAACTGTACGTGTTCAACGGCAAGGAGGCGAACCGCCAGGAGAAGGCTAAAGGGCTTGAGTTCGTGCGCAAGATCAACAACGAGGAGCGTGGCGGTCGCGCGAACGTCACATTCCTCGACGACGAACCTGAGAACGCCGCTTTCTGGAGCGCATTGGGTGGGTACGCGGAGATCACCCGCTCTGGGGAGCCTGACGAGGCCCACGAGCGCATGGCAAAGCAGAGCACGATCGTTCTGCACGTCAGCGACTCGTCGAGCGACCTGAAGGTTGAGAACGTCACGCCGTCGTCCGGCGTCCTCACCAAGGACATCTTGAAGTCAGACGATGTCTTCATTGTCGATGTCGGTTCGGAGGTGTTTGTGTGGATCGGCAAGGGTGCTTCGCCGGGCGAGCGCCGGAATGCCATGACCGTCGCGACGAACTACCTGAAGAAGAACAGTCGGTCGATGCACACGCCAGTCACGCGCGTGGTTCAAGAGGGCGAGCCGCCGATTTTCACGTCACTTTTCAAGGCGTGGACGACGCCGAAGGCGCTGGATTTCAGCCGCCAGCCAAGCAAGGGCGTTGCCTCCATGTCCCAGAAGACGCTTGATGTCGGTGCCCTGCTTTCGTCAAAGCGCACGGAGGAGGACATCGGAGTGGACCCCAAGCACGAAGGCAAGCACGAAGTTACGATCTGGCGCATTGAGAATATGACCAAAGTCGAGATTCCTGAGGCGCTGTATGGCCACTTCTACGGCGGCGACAGCTATGTCATTCTGCACGTGGTGAAGCCCCCGAGCGGCAAGCAGAGCGAGGTCGTCTACTTCTGGCAGGGCCGATCGTCGACGACGGACGAGAAGGGGGCCGCTGCACTATTGGCAAAGGAGCTGGACGACGAGCTCGGCGGCTCGCCAGTGCAAGTGCGCGTCATTCAGGGCAAGGAGCCTGCGCATTTCCGTGCGCTGTTCCACGGCAAGATGGTCGTGCATGCGGGCGGGAAGGCGAGCGGCTTCACGAACCGCAATGACACGGACTCGTACGACACGGACGGCGTCTCCCTGTTCCACGTCAAGGGGTCGAACGCTGAGAACACCGTCGCTTCCCAGGTGGACGAGGTGGCCGCGAGCTTGAACTCGGGCGACTGTTTCATTCTCACTACCCCTTCAGGTGTGTACGAGTGGCAAGGCGTGGGAAGCAGCAACGCGGAGCGCGAGATCGCCTCGAGTATCGCCGCGAATCTCGCCAAGGGCCGCTCGACTGTCGTGGTTACGGAGGGCGAGGAGCCGGAGGACTTCTGGGGCTTCCTTGGCGGCAAGGGTGACTACGCCAAGACGAAGCAGCTGCAGGAACTGCCGCACGAGCCGCGCCTGTTCCATTGCTCCAACGCTTACGGCTACTTTGACGCGCACGAGATCTTCGACTTTTCTCAGGATGACCTGAATGTTGACGATGTCTTCCTCCTCGACACGTACACATCGCTGTACGTTTGGATCGGCACGGGTGCGAACGAAGCCGAGAAGCGCGAGGCACTGGCGCTGGCTGACAACTACCTGCAGCTGGCTAAGAGCGACGGCCGCGAGGACGGCACGCCAGTCGTCACGGTGCACTGCAACCACGAGCCACCTATGTTCACGTCCAACTTCCTGGCGTGGGACAGCGAGCTCTTCTCCAAGAACGAGTTCGTGGACCCGTACGAGGCGCGGTTGAAGAAGATGAAGGAGGAGAAGGAGAAGAACGCGCCGAAGGACGCTCCCGGCACCTTCTCGAGTGAGACCTTCCGCCAGCCTGCCGCCACGCCGGCTGCGCCGAAGCCGGCTGCGCCGAAGCCGGCAGCTCCGTCCAAGGCCGCTGCTGCTCCTCCTGCTCCGGTGCCGGCTCCTGCTAAGGCGTCGACGGGCGGCAGCAGCGGGACGCATTCGTATAATGACCTCGTCGCTGGCGTTGACGGCATCGACATCACTGCGAAAGAGGTTCGTCGCGCCGAGTCGACCGAGGCGCCGCAAGCGTGCTGCTGCACCCTGAGCTAACGCTGCGTCGTTGTGTGGTGCGTAGGCGTACCTGTCGGACGCCGAGTTCTCGACTGTCATGGGCGTCAGCAAGGCCGAGTTCGCCGCGCTCCCCAAGTGGAAGCAGCAGGCCAAGAAGAAGGAGGTCGGTCTCTTCTGAGTGCCGCCGCTGGTCCGCAGCGCGTCGCGCCACGTAGTCAACTGTCTGGAGAAATGCAACAGCCGCCGCAGGGAGGCCGCGGCGCCGCGAGCGCCTGAGCCGCGGGGATAATGCGAATCAACACGCGATGAGATGAACCTGCGCCGCCGCTGCTTGGCTACCGCCGCTGACGCGCGGACGCCATTGTGCCGCCAACTTCAAACTCCCAGTGGACCACACCAAACTTCAACAGGTACATGGTACCCCTTCAAATCAACGCGCACCTGTCCGACTCACCTCACACTCATCAGCTCACTCACTCATCAACTCGACCGCTTGGACCGGCGGCGAGCGGCGGACGAGCGGTGGGCGAACGGCTGGCGAACGACGGACGAGCGCCATGGCGTTGCGTGAGCGGTTCCGCCTGGTGCGACTCGAGCGCGAGGACCTGCTGGTCGCGAGCAAGGTGGCCGACCACGCGCAGTGGGGCGCTCCGGGGCTGTGCGGGCTCGACCTGGCGCAGTATCAGGAGAAGGAGCGCAGGCAGCGCGAGACGGCCTTCGCGCGCCGCGGGTCCGCCTACTGGGCGCTCGTGGACCACGCGGCAGGCGACGAGGACGTGAGCTCAGACTCGGACGCGGGACTCGACCCCGCGAGCACCGTCTTCCACTGCCTGTGCAAGACGCACCGCTTCGACTGCGCCTTCCGCGGTCGCGGGGGCGATGTCCAGCGCGGGTTCGCCTTCCAGGTCGGCTCCGTATTCACGCGGCCCGAGTCGCGCCGCCAGGGCCTCGCGGCTTTCTTCCTCTCCCTCGTGCAAGCGCGGCTGCGGCAGCAGCCCGGCGCGCTCGTGTCGGCGCTCTATTCCATCATCGGGCCCGAGTTCTACGACCGCCTCGGCTGGCGACTCTACCCGTCCACGCTCGCGACCTTGGACGCGGACCGACCGCGCAACGCCGCGGCTGCCCAGCAGCAGCAGCAGCAGCAGCAGCAGCAGCTCGAGCTCGAGCCGCTCTTCCTCGACGAGCGGCTGGACGAGCTGCTCGCAGCCGACAACGCGCGGCTCGTGGGACAACTCGGAGACGCGCAGCTGGACGGGCGAGAGGCCTTCGCGCTGCTCCCGACGCGCGACTCGGTCGAGTGGCAGTTCTGTGTCGGACGCGTCTACGCGCGTGTCCACGGACTCGCGGAGCTCCCGACGCAGTGCGGCGCGCGCCTGCGTGGCTCAGGCGCTTCGTTCGTCGTCTGGTG
>JAADYC010000609.1:0-16525 GCA_023338135.1 Phytopythium kandeliae | reverse complement strand
GCGAGTCGCCCATGCTGAGCATCGTCGAGGCGCTCATTCGTTCATTCGTTCGTTCCGACCGCCATTCTGTGTAGTGAGTGAATGTTGATGGTCGACTACTGAGAGCACTGGTGGCGCAATCTTGGCGATTGGTGGCGCAATCTGGCGACTGGTGGCGCAATCCAAAAGCCAACCAGGACGGCATCAGCATCGACGATCTTTTCACTGTCCGACCAGCCGGCTCCGTTGCGGCAGCTTCGTTACCAGCGACAAGCGCACGACCTATGACCGACTGCACCCTCCGCAGTCTCCACTGAGCGATCGAGGCTCCACCGATGCCGGAGCGCCTGTGATCACTAGGCGGCCATCGCCTGGAAGTGAGTTTCCAATTGACGCTCGAGGCTGCTGGACCCCGCTCCTTTGGGTGTGAACCGCCAGGACGAGTTGCTTGACAACGTCCAGCACGCTCTGTCCGTGCTCCCAGCTCTCCGCCTCGCGGTTTGCCTTGGCCGTTGTGCGAGCAAACACGAGGTCTTGCTGCTCGCAAAAGGCGCGCACTTGGTCCAGGTCGACGCTCTCGTGAGAACGGGGCTGCGATGGCGGCGCCAGGTCGATTTTGTTCTCGACGACTGTGATGGCCGCAAGCGATTCGCCAGCCGTCTCGCGCAGCGCGTTGAGCCATTCCCCGAGCTTGGCGAAGCTCTCGGGATCTGTCATATCGTACACGAGGAGTGCGCCGTCCGCGCGACGGTAGTGCGAGCGCGTGATGGCTCGGTAGCGCTCTTGGCCAGCAGTGTCCCACACACGCGCCTTCATCCGCTGTTGTACGCAGATAGAAGGCACAGAAGGAGCTCGTCAGTGTGACTAGAGCCATCGACGAACGCCGCTGGCGCGTTATACGCACGCCTTTGCCGCCGGTGTCGCCGTCGCTAAAGTCGAGACTGCCAAACTCCGCCTCAAGAGTGGTCGGTCGCCGCTCTTGGTATCCGTCGTCTCCGTTCACGGCCACGGCGAGTAGACTGCTCTTCCCGACGCCTGCGGTGCCGAGTAGAATGATCTTGTACACCGGCGTGAGATTGTGGGAGGCCGCGCTCGCAGGGGATGAGGAGGGTTCCTGTGCTCCGCTCGCGGCTCTGGCTATTCGAGGTGACGAGAGCGGCGACGACCCGTCGAGATGGAGGGAGTCGCGCAGCTCGTGGGGGGTCACCACGCCAGCCTCTACGTCGACAAACCGCAGTGTCACTGGCCGAGGCGCTCTCTGAATTCTGCGCGCATCCAGAGGGGCAACGCGAGTAAGGAGATGGTTCAAGTACGGGAGTTTGTGAAGAATCTCCACCTGGAAATGACTTCCTCGCAGGGTACATCGACGAGGTGGCTCTCGTCAATGTGCGTCAGGTACAGACCCGTTCGCAACGTGCTAGCAGATCACACGATGACGAGCAGCTCGGTGTTGTGAGTGGTGATGAGAAAGGAATCAGGATTCCATACTAATCACCAGAGAACATGGACGCACAGATGCGTTTGGTCGGCGCGCAGGCTCGCGTTGTACTCTAGCGCTGGTCCTGCTGTCCCATCCGGACCCTGTGGTCACAGCTCCTGTCACATAGGTCCGTGCCGATCCAATGAGCCAAAGAGGCCCGCTCGCACCTGGCTGAGCTCGCGAAGACGAATCGTGTACACTCCGTTGCCCGTGTCAGGGAACTGCGCGGGGTGGAAGCGCAGGCCGAGCTTCTCGCCCTGGAACTGTACGCGGAAGGCAATCTTCCACGGGAGGTCTGTTCTCGCGCATGCGGTTAGCACTCAGCGGCCGACGGCGGTCACCGCTTTATCGTCTGCTCACACTCGGAGTCGTCATCCGTTGAGATTGCCGCCGCCGCTGGGGGAGGCTCCATTGCCATGGCGGCTCGCCTCTATCCCTCTAGCCCCTCCACCCGAAGCCAAGGGACGTACGTCTATGGGGATTGGCACCAACGGTCGATGTCGCGGCGGCCTGTAAAGTCGCCCGTTTCACTTCGTGGAGGAGGCGACAAGAGTGCCATTTTCGTCGGACAGAGCGCCAACCCACGACCGACTCCATCCTCGACCGCGCAGGTGTCATGGCCGAAGAGGCTGTCGTCGAGACATACTCGGAGGGTCTGTCGCGCATCGACCGCGTGCTGGACGACTCCGGCTTCGCGTTCACGGCGCTCGACGTGAACGTGCGCTCTGAACCTGCCCCACCGCGTTGCCGCTCGCGAACAGACGTCTCTAACCACTGAATTGCACTCGCGACAGGACAAGCAGCTCGTCAGTCTCGAACCAATCAAGCGCTACCCGCACTTGCTCTTCGTCAACGTCGCGCGTAACCAGATCGCAGATCCCTCGCCACTCGCGGAACTGCCCCACCTCATCAGCGTCGACCTGTCGGAGAACGCGTTAGCCGCTCCGCCCGTGCTCCCAAACGAGCATCTCAAGGTGCTGCAAGCCCTCGTGGTACAAGACGATTCGTCTTCGACTGACAAGTGATCGGTGCAGACACTTGACGTATCGCGGAACCAGATTCCGTCGCTACAGGGCGTCCAGTCCGCGTCGCTCGCGTCACTCAAGGCGAACGGTGCGATTTGCTCGGCAGGGACCGACGCTTCGATCCCAGAAATTTGACACTGACCGAGACTGCAACAGGCAACGCGCTCGAGAGCCTCGCGGGCATATCGGGGCTGCCGGCGCTCACATCGCTCGAGGTGTCTCTGAATGCCATCTCCTCCTTGGATGTGTTGGGGACGGAAGAGCCGCCGAAGCTCGAGCACTTGCAGCTCGTAAGGCGCTGCGCTACCATCGCTTGAACTTGAACACACCTCTCACACAGGTCATCTCCCTTTCGGATGCAATAGAGCGGCAACCAACTGGTCACCGTCGACGGGATCGACCGTCTGCCGTCGCTCCGAGTTCTGAGGCTCGAAGAGAATGCGGTAGGTGCGCGTTGGACTCGTTCAATGCATTCGCCCCGCGGCTTGACCGACTCGCTTCGCTCCACACCCAGATCCAGTCGCTGGACGACTTGACGAAACTCAGCGCGCTCCCGTCTTTGCAAGAGCTCAATCTCAAGGGGAACCCAGTCGCGGACGCTGAGAACTACCGTCTGTCGGTGATCTTGCTGGTGCCGACGCTCTCCAAGCTGGACGACGAGCAGATCACAGACGACGAGCGACTGGCGGCAGTCGACTATCGCCAACAGCAAGAGACGCAAGCCGCCACCGCCATCGAGGACGAGGACGAATAGCTGTGCATGATTACTAGCCGTTGCCGGATTGTCGGGTCGGGTGGCGTAAAGTAGCAGCGGGATGTTGAGAAGCTGCGCCAGCCAAAGGCGGCAGCAACTCCTCTTCAGCTCCTTGGATGCGCTCGCGGGCAGGTCCGGTATCGGCAGTAATCCACGTCCGCAGTGGCTAGCGATGTCGATGGCCCCCTCCCCGATCTCGAGCGTCCTGGGGTGTTCTCGATTTGATCAGGGAGAGAGCCTTCAGGAGCCTTCGTGCTGCCTTGCGGCCGGCAAATTGCAGTGTGATACGGCAGACGGACAGGTTATCGGTTTAGTAGAGAGGTTAGGATTATCAGATACCTAGCAGATGGGAGCCAACTCCCGTGCCGACATGGTCGTGGATGCCTCGGGGCTGGGCGGGGAGGGCGGCTCAGGTCCAACAAGCAGACGCGCTTACTGTCCTTCCTCCTCCTTCGGGTTGAGCTTGATCATGTCGTCGATCCGCAGGATCGTGATGGCTGCCTCTGTCGCGAAGCGCAGGCTCTTGATCTTGCTGATAGCAGGCTCCACGACGCCGGCCCCTAGGTTGTCGCGGACCTTGCCCTCGAGCAAGTCGAGGCCCGAGAAGCGGAGGTCACGCTTCGACGCATCGGTCTGCGATGTGTTGTGGTGAGCACGGAGACGCGCCACGAGCTCCGACGCGTCCTTGGCGGCGTTCACAGCCAGCGTCTTGGGGATCACCAGCAGCGCGTCCGCAAACTCCGTGATGGCCAGCTGCTCGCGCGACCCGAGCGTCGTCGCAAAGTTCTCGAGGTAAATCGACAGCGCCGACTCGACGGCGCCGCCGCCCGCGACCAGTTGGTTGCTCTCGAGCATGCGCTTCACCACCATGAGCGAGTCGTGCAGCGACCGGTCCATCTCGTCCAGCATGTTCTCGTTGGCGCCGCGCAGCACCACAGTTGTGGCCTGGCGCGTCTTGCAGCCCTTGATGTAGATGAGCTCGCCGTCGCCGACGCGCTCCTCGCTGACCTCCGCGGCCTCGCCCAGGTTGGACGCGTCGAAGCTCTCCTCGCCATCCATGTCGGCGAGTGTGAGCACCACCTGGCCGCCGGTGGCCTTGGCGATGCGGCGCAAGTCCTCCTTCTTGCAGCGGCGCACGCCCATGCAGCCCGACTCGACAAAGTACTTGAGGCACAGGTCGTCGATGCCCTTGGTCGTCAGAATCACATTCGCGCCGGCGTCGATGATCTTCTGGATTTTCTCCTTGGTGATATCGATCTCGCGCTGGCGGATCTGCTCCAGCTCGTTCGGGTCTGTCACGACGACTTGCACGCCCATCTGCATGCGGTGGCGCTGCAGATCAAAGTCCAGAAGCGCGATCTTGGCGTCCTTGATGTATGTCGGCATTTGCTGCGACGCCTTGGTGCAGTTCAGCGCAAAACCGTCGACGAGCTGCGTCTCGAGCGCGCTCTTACCGTGTGCCTTGAGTACGTTGATCGAGCTTACAGGGTACTTGGACACAATCTTGCCCTTGGCGCCCGCCTCCGTCACCTTCACGGATGTGACGGCGTCGACCACGAGGTTCGCAAAAAAGTCGCTCTCTGGGCCCAGGATCTTGGACGACATGCTCGTCTTGGCGGCGTTCACGAGACTCTCGCGGCCAAGCGAGTCCACCGGCACGCTCAAGTTCTCCTTGATGTACTTGACGGCCTCGCGCATCGCCAAGCGGTAGCCCGCGATAATCGACGTCGGGTGGATCTTGTTCTTCACCAGCTCGTTCGCGCGCTGCCGACCCAAGAGGAGCACGCACAGTTAGTGTCAGGATCGCACGTCGACGCCCAGCGATAGGTGTCGCAATTATGTGCGCCTCGCCGCACCTTCAGGAGTTCGGCGGCGATGATGACGACCGAGGTAGTGCCGTCGCCCACTTCCTGGTCCTGGAGTCCTGCGAGCTCAACAAGCACCTTACCAGCCGGATGATCGACCTCGAGTTGCTTGAGAATGGTTGCGCCATCGTTCGTGATAGTCACGTCGCCAATGTCGTCGACAAGCATCTTGTCGAGCCCGACGGGACCGAGCGAGCTCTTGACGATGTTGGCGATCGCCACCGCCGCCGTTACGTTCTGCTCGCGCACGTCCTTGCCCGACGTGCGCGTACCGTCCACCACTAGGTCCGCCGTCTCCATATCTGCCGGCTGCTGCTGCTGCTGCTGCTGCTTGTTGCTGCCGCTTCGAGCGATCCGTCGAGGCTCCGAGAGCCGCTTTAGCTGCTTGCTGGTGGGGGGAAATCGTGTGGTGCGAGCGAAATCCGACGACTCGATCTTTGGTCACTATTTCGAGTATTCGATATTGTGTCCCTCGTTCCCTTCCCGCGCGCTTTGAATTGCCGTTGCCGCCAAAGACCAGGCAAGAGATAAATCGAGCGAGGAGAGGCGGCCAGGAAGATGGCGACGACGGTGGCCGAGGCGATCGCGGCGCTCAATGGCGGGGACGCGGGACCACTGGCGCTCGTCATGGCGCAGCACCATGTTCAGCAGCGGAAGCGTGCGGGCGACGGCAAGAAGAAGGCGAAGAAGGCGCGGGGCAAGCAGATCAAGAAAGTGCGGTTGGCGGATAACAGCGACGACGTCCATGAAGACGAGGACGAGGACGAGGACGAAAACAGGGGTGGAGACATTATCGAGGAGGTATGTGCGCTCCCTGGGAAGACGCTGGCAGGACTTTACCCGGCCGCGATACGGCTCATCACTGGCGACCGCAGCGAGGACGAGGATGGCGACAGGAACCGGTACTTGAAAAGCCTGATGAGTATCGCGCAGTTCACAACGCTGCTAGTCGAGACGAAGGAGGCGGCCATTGATAAAGAGCGCATTTTTGAGATTGCGCAAGAGCTGCACGACCGACTTCTGCGGCTGCGCGGCGACGCGGAGCAGACCCAGCAGACGCAGGAGGCGATTGCGCTGCTGTGCGAGGCGTGCTGGAAGAACAACTTCTATGGCATGGCGCACTCAGTCGTAACGCAGCTGCTGCCGTACCTGATCGTGCGCGCATACGAGTCACCCGCCTCGGGCAGCTTCAACTCAAAGAAGCACCCGGTGCGCCGCCTGTTCGCCATCAAAGACGCGCTGCTCTTGTTGGACTTCGACGACGAAAGCAGCGGGTGCGTTCGGACATAGTCTTGACCGCTTTGACGGGTGTGCTCAGAAGTCTGACAGACGTCTCTGTATCGCTTGTGGCTGTTGGGAACCAAATCTGCAGCCTACTGCGAGACATCCTCCTACGTTGCTTCATCCAGCCAAACATATTCCGATCCCCAGACGCGGTCTCATTCTTGAGTTTCCTGTTTAGTCTGCACCTCCCGCTCGTCGAAGACATTAACAACACCGTGCGCAACCAGATCCCGAACCAAAGGCGCTCGATCTTGAAGAAATACGGGAACATTTACTTCAAGGTACGCCATCCCGACGTATCTGCTACAAAGGACTCGACTGACCAGCGAGGATTCACTCGATTGTGTGACGCAGGCCTGGGTAGTGAGCAAAGGCGAGTTCCGCGAAAAGATCGAGGAGGAGTGCATTCAGCGGTACGTCAATGCTGCTGTCCATGCCAGCAGCGCGTCGCTCTTCGCATCAGTGCGCTCGGTTCTCCAGATTTTCTTCGAGAACAAACGCCACACAGGTGTCGACGAGATGCTGTACAGAATATGCAGTCCGATTTTATGGCGCGGGGTGAAGGCTGCAAATGACTCTGTCCGGCGGCAAGCAGCAATTCTCTTGTTCGACAGCTTCCCGCTTCGCGACCCTCAATTCAACAACGAGATGATGGATCTCTCGCTGCAGAAGCAATTCGATGCGTTCGAGGAGCTGTTGGGAGATTCTCACCCCGCAGTGAGAGTAGCAGCGATTCAAGGTGTGGCGAAGGTGTTGTCAGTCTACTGGGAGCTATTGCCAGCCGAGACGATTCGATGCTTTGTTTCCAAGCTCGTCGTGGACCTTGTCAATGACGTCTCGTCCAGCAGTGTTCGTGCGGCGGTGTTCGAGGGCCTCCAGTTCATTCTGGACAACCACAACTCACATTCCATCTTGAAGCCTCTTCTTCCCATGGTAAGGCTTTAGACAGCTCTTTTGCTGTTATCTTCCATGATCCTAACAGTGCCACAATGTTTTGCAGCTCGCCCCGCTCCTGGACGATCGCAATGAAAAAGTTCGCGCCGAGTTCGCTGCTCTCCTCGTCCGCATCAAGAGCATTCGGGATCTTCACTTTTACGATGTCGTTCCGGTAAATGACCTATTGTGCCGGATGGTGGTGGACCGCGAATGTCCACAAGTTCGAAAGCAGCTCGTGTCGCTGTTTCTCAACTCATACTTCCCCCAGAGTGTTGGTGGTTCGTCCCAGGTGGCTCGATGCCTCGCCCTCGTCAAGAAGAACCCCGAAGCCGCCATGGTGTTTTACGGCAACGTCGCAGACCAAGTGTCTGTCGGATCGGTGTGCAAGCTCGCGGCGTTGTTACTCCGCGTCTCCATCAACTTCGTTTCGAAGCGCCTGAAGCCATCAAAAGAGAAGGCCAGCAGCAGTGAGGAGGAGGAGGACGGAGAAGAGGAGGAGGAGGAAGAAGACGAAGGATTTGGCATCTTGGGTCAAGTGGTGGTACTGGAGGTGATTGGAAATCTCTTGAAGAGTGTCCACGACAAGGTGATGTCGGATGACCGGTATGCCGAGTGCAAGAGCTTCCTTGGTGAACAACTGCAAGTGCAGTCGCTGGAAGCCTTGTTGGTCGCCTATGGCGAAGGACGTCCGTATGACCAAGAGGCGCTAAGCTCGGTATGGCGAATCATCGGCTACCTTGGTGAACTTACTGAGGGAGGCTTGCTGGAACTCCTCGTCGAGAATCTGATGCAAATGGATGAGAGCTCAAGCCGGAAGATGCTCGAGTCAATGATCGACTGCTTGTTCAAATGGGAACAGCTGGAGCTCCTGGTATCTAAGTTGATAGCGTTCCTTCTTCACTGGAAGGACGGCGCGTTCAGCACTTCAAAGCATACGAGCACCAAGTCGAAGAAAAACAAAAAGGCGGCGCTCAACCTCAACCCCGTCGTCGTGTTCGGCGCACTGGAGTACATCATAGTGTCGCCTCTCGTGCGTTGCCCGCCTTCACTACTGCAGAGAGTTTACGACGCGCTTGGGGAGTGCGTCGCTCCGATTCTTGAGTTCGACGAAGAGGGCATTGACGTTGCGTTCAAGGCGAATGGTTTCGGACTGATCCGCGTGTTAGAGATCTACGCGCGGCTGTCTGTGATGCTGGAATGTTCAAAGGTGAGCGAGCACACATCGAAGCTCTTCACCAAGCCATCCAAGAGCTTCGCCAGCAAGGGTGACTTGGCATCTTTGCAGCCCGCAGAGTTGTTCATACCTCCCGAACCACTCGCCATTCTGTTCCGCTGGGTCGCTCGTCTGCTCGGGGAGATCCGCAGCACTGCCGAGAGCGAGTCCGAGCCGAAGGCAACACAGAAGAAGCGGCGACGCGGGAAGGATGACGAGGAAGCAGCCCAGTTGGACCTGGTCGGCCGCTGGCGTAACCTGTTCTCTCTTCTGTGTCTGCTTGGAGCTGAAAGCGTCGCATTCGCACTCGAGCGCAAAAAGGGATGGGAGGAGGACGGACCTGCGGACAAGTTTGTGGATGCGTTCGTCGCGGCGCTGTGCGACGCGCTCGCAGACGCCAATGAGCACTTCGAGCGCGTCGTGTTTTTCCAGGCGAGCCAGTTCCTGTACCTGCTCGAGAGTGCACGCACCGCGGCGAGCAAGGCGCACAAGCCGGTCGGTCTGCGCTCCTCGCTGTCTGTCTGGACTGGCGAGCTCCTGCGCGCGCTCAAGCAGGTGCACGAGGGAAACGAAGATGCATGCGCCGATCTGTGGGCAGTCGTGAGTCCGGCGGTTGAGCGCGAGCAGCAGGCTGCAGAAGCCGAGGAGGAGCCTGCTGCTGTTGCCCACGAGGCGCGCGCCATTTGAGAGCTGCCGGCCGCGCAGCAAGCGAATCGAAGGCTAGTGGCGGATCGGTACGTATGCTACATTTGTTCCATAAGTTACTCAGCTGGCGTCGGCGCAGCGCCGATCGCCAATTCATACTACGCGCAGAGCGTAGTGCGGAGATGGCCCGAGCTTCCACCGGCCGGATGGGCTCGTTGCTCCATGTGTGCTGATGCCGAGGCGCCGACAAGCAGGAGAAGCTCACGCGACGGCTTCGCGCAGCACGCAGCGCGCGCGGTCGATGTCGCGGCAGGTCGCGGACAGGCGCCGCCGTGTCGGCGCGGGGCCAGCGACGTACTCGTCCGCGTCGCCGGGCAGCTGCAGCGCCTCGTGGGACAGCAGCGCGGCGAGCGCCGGCCGCTGCGCCGGGTCGACGACGAGCAGCTGGCGCAGGAGGTCCACGATAGCCTCCTTGCCGCACGTGTCGGCGTCGCACTTGGCCAGTAGGTAGTCGACACCGAGGTCTGCGAGCAGCCGGAAGCGCGCGTCGCGGCGCTGTGGTTCGGCGAACGGGTACTGGCCGACGACCATGGCGAAGAGCATGACGCCGAGTGCCCAGACGTCCGCCTTGGCCGGATCGAACGGCGCGCCGCCGGCTGTGCAAACCTCAGGCGCCATGTACAGAACCTTGCCGACGGGTCGTGGGTCCACGCGCGCGGCGACCGTCGCGAGTCCGAAGTCCGCGATCTGGCAGCAGTCGTCGCCGTCCACCAGCACGTTCTCGAGCGACAGGTCGCGGTGCGCGATGCCGTTCGCGTGCAGGAAGGCGGCGCCGCGCGCCACCTGCCGGAAGTAGCGCATGATGGCGCGCGTTGAGAGCGTCGCGCGCTGCGCGTTCAGCACGGCCAGCAGCTCGCCACGCGCGCAGAACTTGGTGACGAGGAAGGCCACGCCGCCGTCGACGGCGCAGTCGAGCGCCGGCAGCACGTGTGGGTGGCCACCGAGCGCGCGCACGCGCAGGTTAACCTGCATCTCCGCGAACACGTCCTCGTCCACAGCGCGGTCCGAGTCCTTGGCGCGCCGCCGCGCCGCGTGCGCCAGCTCCATGCGCTTGACGGCCACGGTGTCGCCCGTCGCGGCGTCGCGGCAGCGCAGCACCTGGCCGAACAGCGCGGGCGCCAGCGTCTCGAGCGGCTCGTACTGCGGCGGCAGATCCGTCGCGACGGCCATCTTGGGCATCCACGGCGGAGGCGGAGGCGGAGGCGGAGGCGGAGGCGGAGGCGGCGGCGGCGGCGGAGAAGGAATATCCGAGAGTGAGCGTGCGGCCAACTGCTGCTGGCTGGCTTCAAGTCGGCGGCGGCGGCGAGTATCTTGGCTCCTGTATGCGCGAGCGGCAAGGACGCTTCAACTTGGGTGGGTGGGTTTTCGCCGGAGTGTCGCAGCTCGACACAAAGAGGGGGTGGCGGTGCCCGGTGACCAACTGCGCTGTTTCCATTTTCACGGTTGCAGATTCCATACAAGATTCGATGCGGTATTGGATCTACTAGACTTTCAATCGCTTATTCTGACTGACGCGCTCGAGTGCGGGTCATCATTTTATGGGGCCATTGAAACTCGCAGACTGTCCATTCAGAGATCTGCAACGAAGCGGCGGCGGGGGCGTGACTGAACGATCCTGGCCCAAGCGTCGCGTTGGCGACGGCGTCTCTACGAGCAGGCGAGCCAGTTGCTTCCTGGCCTCACTCCCTGCCGGCCAACGCAGGAAAGCGACTCGCTGAATCGACGCGGCCGGACGCACACGCATCAAGGCGATGGCGATGAAGGTGGCGATGGCTGGAACTGAAAAGCGTCGCTCTGGATATTTGTGGCTGTGCTTTGCATTGGCGCCGACACAAACGCCGGCGGCTGATACGTCAATTCAAATAGGAATCGCCTGCATCCAACGTGGCAATTCAGCTTCCAAATTCTACAAACAGACTTCTCATTGGCTCCAAAGGCGTCAGCTCTATGATTGGACGTAAAAGAACCCAACAATTACCACTGTGCACTCGTGGCCTATAACAAAGCGCATACGGTGGCATTGTTCCAATAGTGAGTCTCCGTCACTGAATCGGATTAGTCTTAGGACTACGGTTTCCAGAGAAAGAAGAAAACGGGGCGTTCCAGACTGCCGCCGAGTCCAGCCAGCGCTATCTGGCGTCACACAGAATACAAAGTCCAAGTCGGACGCCCGCCCTCCCACCCGCCTCCGCGGCATCGAGAACGACGGTCAGCCGGCCTACTCGCGCCAAAGTTTAACGGACGACCAAGCAGCGTGCGACGAGAAGCGGCGGAGGGACGACGCGGAGGACCAGCAGGCCACGCGCGACCGACGATAGGCGCACAGACTGGCACAGCAGCGAGCGACCCGCGGAGCTCATGGGGGTGGCGGTAGATGACGGGCACGGGCGGAGCGAGCGAGCATGGGACGGTCATTGCTGGGGACGGCGAACTCATGGACTGGCGGACTGAGTGCGCGATTGAATAGATGGACGACGGGTGCGCTGACATCGCGACAGCGCACGACGGAGATGGAATGAAGAGCGCGATAGAGTTGGGCACAACTACTATATAGATTGGACGGTCGCTATGGCGCTCGACGAAGGGGGTGCTGTCTCGCGCCTCGCTATTTGACGTGTAGCGACAGAGCCATCGCATTGTGGTCGTTGGCAACACGGGTCTTCATGACGCGAACTCGATTGCACAGCCGCAGACCTGGCGCGTTAGCATACCACCGTTCTATGTGGCTCGACCGGTGAGCGTCACACTGGGTCGGAACGAACATGTGCGTGTTGATGCTACTGTCCACGACCATCTTGCAGGGGAAGAGCGCGTCCTCGAGGTCCCAGATCTCCTCGAAGAGCCGCAATTCTGCTGCACCATCGTCGTCGCGATCGCGCGCCAGATGTCTGTTGGAACGGCGCGCGTAGCAATTAAAGTCACCCTCGACCAAGAGGGGGATCTGAGGTGCGGCTTCACTGCGGTCAGAGCCACCAGAAACCCTCTCTCTCCGTGGTTCGAGGTGAGACGGTACGTACAAGCTCACCACGAGGAGCAACAATCCATCCATGAACTCTGTGATCCGACGCGGGCTGGACACGCCTCGCACATTTGCGCTCATGAGCACGACCTGTCTGTCGCTGGACAGTCTTCCCCAGGGAAACAATCGGAGTAACGTCGCAATCACCAACGACAGCCGCATCACGTGGCTGCACAAGTTGGCGTTCGCCAACAGCGTGGCCGCAACCGTAACCGCAACCGACGCGGTGCGGACAACGTCTTGATCTGCAGCTGCCGCTCGCAGGGCTCGAACGCGATTTCACAGCCAATCGCTGTCGTACCGCTGCCTTTTCTCCTCCTGCTGTTGCCGCTCGTGCTGCTCAGCCCGTTGTCGAGAAGCGAGCAGGTGCCAGGCGTCGGGAGCAAAGGTAAGCTGCATGGCCGAGAACACAGCACGAATAGACGGAGGAGGAAGCGCGGAGAAACGTTAATGGGGACGTGAGGAGGGAGGTCGAGAACGCGGGAAGTTTGTTGGCGGCAGGCGCATTTGTATGGTTCCCACCGCGAGCTCCTCCATGTCGAACGAATTGTGTGAACTTCAATTGGTACATGCACGTTTTGATAATTGTCACGACTGATTCGTCGCGCTCCCAACAAAACGCGCACGGTGGCAAACTTCGATCATGTTTGCTCCGCATAGGTGCTTCTGCATCGCAGCATGGAAGTGGCCGCGTGCGGGTTTTCTTAGAAGATACGAGTAGACAGCGGGATTCAGTCGTAGCGGTACAGTGTGCCGTGTACCATACGATTCTTGGTCGGCGGCATCAAAACCGCTCGGTCCATTCTCCCACTCCATTTGAAGTAGTGAGAGCGAAAGTAGTGGTAGCGATAGCCCCCTCTTCGCGCTACTTTCGACGACTGCGCGTGAGGTGGGCGCCAACACCCGCGTGCCCCCTCTTCTCAGCGCGACGACGGACCGACGAAAGCACGAGGCGGCCGATCGCCCGATCGCCGGCCGCCAGCGGGGAGCTGGGCGCCGCGCTGGCAGCTCCGACGAGGCGCATGGCCGCGAGCGGCGGCGCCGATGTGGCCGCATCGACTGACGCGCCGCCCGCGCGGCCCGGCGTCTTCTCCAAGCAGCACAAGGGCGTGCGGTACCACCGCGACGGACAGGTGCGCAGCTGCCGCTTCTGCGAGATCCTGCGCACGCGCGCCGAGGAGTTCCTGTTCGAGGACGAGCACGTCGTGGTGCTGCGGCCGCTACGGCCCGTGGCGCCCTCGCACGTGCTCATCGTGCCGCGCGCGCACATCCGCAACGTGAACCAGCTCGCGCGCCAGCACCGCGCGCTGCTGCAGCGCATGCGGCCCGTGGCTGCCGGCGTCGTGGCGCGCGGACGGCAGCAAGGCGACCGCCGCGGCCATGGCGGCGAGGCGCCGGTGCGCGTGCGCGCGACCTTCCACGTGCCGCCCTTCAACAGCATCGACCACGTGCACATGCACGCGTTCGCGGACGACGAGCCGGCGCTCGGCGTCTACGGCCGCATCAAGTACCGCACCGACTCGTGGTGGTGCCGCTCGCTCGACGCCGTGCTCGCGCGGCTCGGCGACGGTCCGCAGGACGACGACGCGCCGTCCGCGTCGGCGCTCGCGCTGCCCGCGCCGCCGACGCTCGCCGTCTAGTCTCGACAGCCGGGAGCCACGTATATTTATTCCGCGTCAGTCCTACCTGCTTGCCTGCCTGCCTCCTCCATCTCCTCCTCCTCCTCCTCCTCCTCTATCTGTCCGTCCGCGACCTCGTCAGTCCGTGCTGCCGTACGTGAGGCGCACGCGCGAGCCGCCGCGGCGCGGCGTGGCGGGCCGCCAGCCCGAGAGGATGGCCTCGATCTCCTGCAGGCTGCGGCCGCTTGTCTCGGGCACGTACAGCCACGAGGCGAGCAGCGCCGCGAGGCTGCAGGCGCCCGCGGCCGCGGCGCTCGCCGTCAGCGCGCCGGCCGGCGGCAACGCGGCGCGCAGCCGCGGCACCAGCTGCGCCGCGGCCAGCCGCGCCAGCGCCTCGGCCACGCCGACGACGCCGACGGCGCCAAGCCGCTGGCGCGCAGGGAAGAGCTCGCTCGCGAGCACGGCCGGCACGACGCCGAGCCCGAGCTGCAGACCGAGCAGCAGCAGCAGCGCGGCGGCCGACGTGGCGTCCGAGAGTCGCAGCGAGACGCGCGGTGCCGGGTCCGCAGCGGCTGCGGCTGCGGCAGCGGCGGATGAGAGCGCGGCCGCCGACGGACTGGCCACCAGGATGAAGACGCTGGCCAGCGCGGCGACGTAGCAGCCGGCGCGCAGCGTCAGTCGGCGGCCCGCCGAGTCCACGAGCGCGACGCCCGCGCCGAGTCCGAGCAGCCCGGCGACGCGCGCGGCGCTCCGCGCGAGCAGCAGCTGCGCGTCGCCTGCGCCGGCGCTTGCCGCGCCTGCCGCGCCGCCCTCGACCGGCACGCCGAGCACCGTGAGCTCGAACGCGCCGGCCGAGGTCGAGCCGAGCGCCGGCTGTGCCAGCGAGAGCGCGACGGCGCGCAGCGCCACGAGCGCGCAGCAGAGCAGCAGCGGCCGGTAGAAGGCGACGCGGCGGCCGTGCGCGCGGTCGCGGTCGCGGTCGCGGTCGCTCTCCCAGTCGCGGAGGAGCTCGCGCTCGCGGTCGCGGCCGGCGGCCAGCTCGCGCGCGTGGACGACGGCGTTGGCGAAGCGCTCGGCGCTCTTGCGGTCGCCGCCGAAGAGCCGCAGCGAGACGCGCAGCGCCGCGGCGCGGTCTCCGTGGCGCGCGACAAGGAACGTGGGTGTGTCCGGCAGCCGCTGCGCCAGCGCGAGGAGCGCGAGCGCCGGCAGGAGTCCGGCGGCGGCGAGCGCGCGCCACTCGCCAAGCCCGAGGCCGCCGCGCATGAGGCGCGCGAGCTGCAGCGACAGCGCGCCGAGTGCGAGGTAGCCGAGCGCGCCGAGCTCGGCGAGCAGTGCCTGCAGCGCGAGCACGCGACCGCGCGAGCCCGCGGCGGTGATCTCGGCCAGGAAGACGGGCGCGAGCACGCCGAGCATGCCCGCGGCCGCGCCGAGCAGGTAGCGGCCAGCGACGGCCGAGAGCGCGCCGGCGGCCGCGCCGACGGCGACCCAGCCCAGTAGCAGCGGGACGGCGGCCAGCTCGAGCGCGCCGACGCGGCCCAGCCGGTCGCCGAGCACCGCGCCGAGCGCCGCGCCGAGCACCTGGCCGAGCGGCAGGCACTGCTCGAGGAAGAAGACGGCGTGGCCGTGGTCGCCGCCGAACACGTCCACCTGCAGGTTGTACATGCGCGCGGGCGTCATGGGGAAGAGCGCGGCCCAGGCGGCCGCGATCCCCGCGACGCCTGCCGCCGCCACACAGCGCGCGAAGAATGCGCTGCGCTGCGGCGCCTCGTCCGCCGCCGGCGACCGCCGCGCGTGCACCGGCGTGCTCTCGCTCGCGGCCTCCTCAGTCTCCGTGACCTCGTCACTCGGCGCGGCCGGCGCGCGCACGTACTGGTGCGGCACGAACGCGAAGTCGCTGCGCGCGGGGTCGCGCAGTGCCGCGCACAGCGCGCGCCAGCTGCGCGCGTCCTCGCCGCCGAGGCTGCCGCGCCGCGGCCGCCGCCGCACGAGCGGCAGCATTCGGCTCACTGCGGCGCGCGATGCCTGGCTGCTGGTTGGCGAAGGGATCTTTTGAGCCTCTTGGCAGGTGGAGCAGAATGATGGTGAAGCACGAAACAAGCGTTCCAGAATGGAGTGTGTGCGAGAATCGAGTCGACGCACACACACACACACACACCTTGGCGCTATTGTTGAAGTCGCGTGGACGGCAGCGGATGGCAGCGGACGGCAACGTCGGCGACGACCGAAGAGCCGAGCGTCAAGGCGAGGACCGCTGGTCAGAGAGAAGCGGAGCCTGCGACGTGGCGCTGGAGGCGTCTACAGCGGTCACTGGCGCAGTGGCGCACGGGTGGGACGAGCTCGGAGCGCTCGAGGCTCTCGAGCAAGCCGTCGTACTCGAGCCGCGAACTGGCGGCGCCAGACGCGAGCAGAAGCCTGCGCGACGCAGCACACCGTTCTCAGCGCGCTGCACTGTGCGACACTTCACCTGTCCCTGAACACTCACATGACGGCGTTTTGCACGCACAGCCCCGCGAGGATGCAGGCCGTGGACGGCAGCGCTCGGATGGACGCGTCGGCACGGGCGGCATCTGCACGCGCCGCCGCCCACATCATGCGCTTATCGAGGCACTGCAAGCACGACGAACGCCCCGGCGATACCAGAACGCT
>JAADYC010000608.1:0-16528 GCA_023338135.1 Phytopythium kandeliae | reverse complement strand
GATTCTCGCAATCAAATCTAGCCTGCAATCTGATACACTCTCAATGAGTGGCCGTGAGAACCTGGCGTGAAGTTACGAGATTTGATTGGACTTTCAACGAATGAGTGTACAGGAAGCGAGATCCACAGAGCGCCTTGTAATGAAGGGACTTGGTGCACTCGTCATGTCTGATGAGAATCATTCCAAGCGTGAGCGGCCAACGTTCACGCTAACGACGGACATTTCATCTTGGATGTGGACTCCGCCAACAACCACAAAGGAGCTCAAGATTCTAAGTCTCCGCGAGCGAACTTGAGGTACGCTCGACCTGTGAAACCCTGATACATAAGCGAAGGAGACCCTTGGTGTGTTTTGCGAGCCGAAAGACACACTCCTCGTTCAAAGATCTATTCGGTTTCCCAGCTCCCTTATTCCGTACGGCTGCTCTTCAGCACCAAGTTTTGTGGTTTTCGCGTCTAAAATAGTAGACATCAATGTCACGGAATAGAATGATGTTGCGTATAAAGTCGGCAGAGAACAGTGGAATCGCATTGGCCAAAAGCGTCTCCTGGCCCAATGATCTGCCTTCCGCACAAAAGGGTGAGTTCTGTGCTCCCCATTGGGTGCTTCATTTGGGTGCTTGGCACAGAAACGTACTAGATCCAGTCCCTTACCCGTGTTTGCATGGATTTAGAATATATTGTCTCGAATGATCTCCCTTGATATTTGTAAGATCCGATAAACGCGGAATTACGGTGAAGACGATTTTCAAGCCCGTAGGAATGCCAGTTTTGGGTCCATGTTCTCTGTTCAGTACAAACTGCCCGTGTCCTCGAAGAAGACATGCACGGTACTGATGCTACGTGCATTCCACAGCGGAATGACTGAATTGAGATTTGATCCATGTGGCACACGCAATTTGAGTGGCTCTGATTTGCGTGTCCCACACGAAACGTTCACTCGCTGCGAAGCGCCGTGGATGACCTGCAAAGCGAACGCCGCGGTCCATCGCTTCCGTTGAGGTGAACGCCATGGAGAGCCCAGCGGCGAAGCATCCGCAGCCGGCACCGCAGCAGCCGCAGCAGCAGCCGCCGCAGCAGGGGGCGGGCGGCGAGGCGCTCGCCACGCGCCTGTTTGTGCAGAACCTGCCTGCGTACGTCGATTCAGCGCGGCTGCGCGCACACTTCGAGACGCAGGGCGAGGTGACGGACGCGTGCGTGATCCGCACGAAGGACGGCGCCAAGTCTCGCCGTTTCGGGTTCGTGGGCTACAAGACCGCCAAGCAGGCGCAGCACGCGATCGCCTTCTTCGACAAGACCTTCTTCGATACGTGCCGCCTCGGCGTGCGCCTCGCGCTTTCGGTGAGTCCGCGCGCCTTAGTGCGGTAATGCCTTGGGCTCTGCTGCGCACTCACAACTGACGCACATGGCGTGTGTTTGCGCTGCACCAGCGCGAGTCGGACGAGAAGGCGCGTCCATGGAGCAAGTACGCGGCCGGCAGCTCGCGCTTCCAGCAGCAGCAGCAGCAGCAGCAGCACAAGTCGGGGGCGATCGCTGGTGCCGGCGCGGACGCGGACGCGGACACAGCAACGAGCGGTCAGGATGGCAAGGCGCGCAAGACGAAGCACGCTGTCGCCAAAGACGACGCAGTGGCGGCGAGCAATCCGGAGTTTCAGGAGTTTATGGAGACGATGCAGGCGCGCTCCAAGTCGCGGTTCTGGGCCAACGACGACACACAGGGACCGGAGGAGCAGGCGGCGAAAGCGAAGGCGAAGGCGAAGGTCGCCGCCGACGGGGACGACAGTGATGATGAGTACCAGGACCTAGAGGTGAGCGCGACCGACAAGGATGAATCCAAGAGCGAGGCCGTCTCGGACATGGACTTCTTGCGGTCCAAGGTGAACAAGTCGCTGGATCGGGAGTCGGACGCCGAGGACGACGAGGGACGTAGCGGTGGCGGTGGCGGTGGCGAGGAGAAGGAGTACGCGGAAGAGATTGAAGACGACGGTGACGAGGACGAGGCTGCCGCCGGACGAGCGTCGGACGAGCGCGACGTTGGGGTCGCGGGCGACTCGGAGCCGACGAGGCGCTTGTTCGTGCGCAATCTGCCGTTCACGGCGGTGGAGGAGGACCTGCGGGAACTGTTCGAAGCGTACGGCCAGGTGACGGAGGTGCACATGCCTCTGGACGACACGAAGCGACGCAAAGGCTTCGGGTTCGTGCTGTTCTCGACCACGGTGGACGCTCAGGCGGCGCTGACGGCGCTGAACGGCGCCGCTTTCCAGGGGCGACTGCTGCACGTCATGTTCGCCAAGGAGAAGCCGGACAAGGTGGACCCCGAGGTGGCGCTCGCGGACCCGAACCTGACGTACAAGCAGCGGAAGGAGCTGGAGCGGCAGCTGCAGGCGAGCAAGCGCACGGGCTGGAACGCGTCGTACATCCGCGGCGACGCGGCAGTCGGGTCGCTGGCCGAGCGCATGGGCATCAAGCGCGGCGAGATCCTGGACAAGGAGAAGGGAAATATGGCTGTGCGGCTGGCGATCGGTGAGACCATGCTCGTGAAGGAGAACAAGGACTTCTTCGCGCGCGAGGGTGTGGACCTGAGCGCGATCGAGGGAGCGCTGGTGAGCAAGCAGCGTCCGGGCGAGGCGACCAGGAACAGGAAGGTCGAGCGCAGCGCGAGCGTGATCCTGGTCAAGAACTTGCCGCACTCGGCTGAGGAGGACGAGCTGGCGCAGCTCTTCCGCAAGCACGGGGAGCTCGGCCGCTTCCTGCTGCCGCCATCCAAGACGCTGGCACTGGTCGAGTTCCTCGAGCCGTCCGAGGCGCGCAAGGCCTTCCGGTCGCTCGCGTACAAGAAGTACCAGCACGTGCCGCTGTACCTCGAGTGGGCACCCGTCAAGGTATTCAGCGGGCCGCCGAGCGGTGCTGGAGCCGGCACATCCGCCGCCTTGGTGGGCGAGCAGAAGGGCGTTAAGCGCGCGGCGGACGACGTGGTGCCCGGCCTACTGGACGGCGCGGACGACGACGCGTCCGAGACGGCGGCCAACACGGTGTGCGTCAAGAACCTCAACTTCTCGACGACCGAGGCGGCACTTGGCCGGCACTTTGCGCCGTGCGGCAGCGTGCGCAAGGTGACGGTCGCGCGGCGGAAGGACCCGAAGCGCGGGCTGCTCTCCATGGGCTTTGGCTTCGTCGAGTTCCCGACAGCCAAGCAGGCCGAGCAGGCGATCGAGCGGCTGCAGGGGACTGTGCTGGACGGCCACGCGCTCAGCCTCAAGGTATCGCACAAGGCGGTGGGTGGCGCGAGCGGCCGGCGCGCGGGCTCGGCGGCCGTCGGCGACGGCGCGCGCCAGTCCAAGATCATGGTGCGCAACGTGGCCTTCGAGGCCACGGTGGGCGAGATCCGCGAGCTGTTCGGCGCCTTCGGGCAGCTCAAGCGCGTGCGCATGCCTAGGAAGTTCGACGGCTCGCATCGCGGCTTCGCGTTCGTCGAGTTCCTGACCGAGCAGGAGGCGCGCGCGGCTTTCTCGGCGCTCGCGAGCTCTCACCTGTATGGTCGCCACCTTGTGCTCGAGTGGGCCGACGACGCCGACGACCTGGATGCGCTGCGCGCCAAGGCCACCAAGGACCTGTCCGCCATCAGCGCTGCAGGTGCGTGCTCACTCCTCTCTCTTCTCTCTCTCTCTCTCTCTCTCACGTGGGAGTATGGACCGGTGGCGATGGGAACCAACTAACCCTTGCGAATGCGGCCGGTTCGTGGCTCGCTTGGTCACGGCAGACAACGACCGGCGCAAGCGACGGAAGCATGCAGACGACATGGACGCGGACGACGGCGCCGACTACTAGCGCGGACGGGCACGCGCAGGAAGATAGGCACGTAGGGGTTCGGCCAGTTGGCAACAAGTAGCAAGCAAGCAAGCGCATTCATTCGAGGCGAGGCGGTGGAGCGTCGGCTCTATATACTAATCGGCTCTCGCGCGAGAGCATCGTCCGTCATCCCGCAGCAGTCTCTTTCGAGCGATCCGCGCCGCGCTCGGCCTGGGCCGACGAGCTTATAGCCGGCTGCTGTGGGGACGCGCCACGTTCGCCTCCTGCTGGATGAGCTCCAGCTTGCGGTGCGTGTACTTGAGCGGCTCGGGCGAGTGGCCCGCAGCGAACTGCGCGACCGTGTGTCCGCTCTCCGAGCTCAGCTTCCACTTGGTCGTCAGCAAGCCCTCGACGCCCACGGGTCCGCGCGCGTGGATCCGGCCCGTGCTGATGCCCACCTCGGCGCCGAGACCGAAGCGGTAGCCATCCGCGAAGCGCGTACTCGCATTGTGGAACACGCACGCGCTGTCCACGTTCTGCTGGAACTGCCGCGCCGCCTCGGCGTTCTCCGTCACAATCGACTCCGTGTGGCCGCTGCTGTACTCGTTGATGTGCTGGATCGCCGCGTCCAGACCGTCGACGACCTCGACCGTCAAGTCCGTCGTGCCGTACTCGGTCGACAGCGACTTGGTCGCGCACGAGTTGGGCGTCGCGATACCCATGCTCTCGGCGCGCGGCCCGATGTGCAGCTTGATGCCCGCGTCCTCGAGTGCTACGAGGAACGTGCGCTCCTGCCCGTTCTTGACAAAATCCTCGTCCAGCAGCAGCGTCTCGAGCGCGTTGCAGGCAGCAGGGTAGTCCGTCTTGGCGTCGATCGCGAGCGCGGTCGCCTTCTCCATGTCGGCCTCCGGGTGAATGTACATGTGGCACACACCCTCGGCGTGTCCGAGCACAGGGATGCGCGTGTTCTTCTTGATGTAGCTGACCATCGAGCCCGAGCCGCGCGGGATGCACAAGTCGATGACGTCGTCCAGGCGCAGCAGGTCCGCAATCTCCTCGCGCGTCGTCACGAGACCAATCACGCTCTTGCTCACTTTGCCTTCCGTCTGAGAAGCGACAGCGTCCACGATGATCTGGTGCAGGACCGCGTTACTGTGCACGGCCTCCTTGCCGCCCTTGAGCAGCAGCCCGTTACCGCTGCGCAAAGCGAGCGCGGCGATCTGCGGGAGCGAATCCGGACGGCTCTCGAAGATGACAAGGAGTACGCCAATCGGCGCCGTCTCCTGGTGCAGAATCAGCCCAGACGCGAGTTCCGTGCGCTTGAGCATGCGTCCGATGGGCTCTTCCGATCGCGCGATGCTGCGAATGCCGTCTGCAAGCGTCTCCAGCTTGGCGCGCGTCAGCTTCAGTCGCGCGAGCAGTCCTTCATCCAGCGACGAGACCTCAGCCGTGTGCAGGTCCTTGCTGTTCGCACGCAGAATCACGTCCGCCTTGGACAGCAGCTCGTCCGCAATGCGCTCGAGGATAGCCGCGCGCTCCTCCGATGTGAGCTTCTGAAGCTGCCGACTCGCTTCGCGCGCAGAAAGCGCGAGGTCCTCGGCGGAATCGGCATCGGGCAAGCCAGGATCCGACACGAACAGCGTCCCCATATTGGCGCCGCTCAGGATGGACTTGACAATGCCATACTTGAACCCGCTGGCGATCACGACGGCGTTCACGCCGCGCTGGACCGCACCTTGCGCAGCTGCGATCTTGGCGCCCATGCCTCCGCGACCGACGCTCGATTTGTCGCCGATCTCAAAGTCGTTGTCGCCGCGGAAGACCGAGATGACCTTGGCGCCGGGCTGATTCGGCGGTTTGTTGTAGAGTCCATCGACGTCTGTGAGCAGGATGAGCAGGTCGGCCTCGATCTCGCCGGCCACGAGCGACGCGAGCGAGTCGTTATCCGAGAAGACAGTTCCGTCTGGCGCGGCGCTGACGGCGTCGTTCTCGTTGACGATTGGGATCACGTCGAGCTCGAGCAGGTTGAGCACCGTGTCGCGCATGGTGGCGCGATTCTTGGCCGTCTTGAAGTCCGAGGCCGTGACGAGCATCTGCGAGCAGGCGACGTCGTAGAGCGAGAAGAGCGTCTCGTAGAGCGACATGAGTCCGATCTGTCCGGCGGCCGCCATGGCGCCCTTCTTCTTCTCAATCGCCTGGATCTGCTGCTGGCCCTGCACGTGCGTGCGCAGCGAGGCTGAGAGCAGGATCTGCTTGCTCAGGCGCTTACGTCCGATGCCGACCGAGCCGCTCGTCACCAACAGCACCTCCTTGCCCTCGCGCTTGAGCTCGCACAGCTGCTCGACCATGGACGCGATGCGACCGAGCGCCGGTTCGCCGTTGGTCGACACGACGCTCGTGCCCATCTTGACCACGATGCGCTCCGCGTGCTGCAGGTCGGCGCGTGTCAGGGGTCGCGGGTTGTAACTGCCGAACTTCTGCGCGTGCGTCATGGTCTCTTTCCTCATGGTCGCGGACTGTGTGTGTGTGGTGTGGTGTGGTGTGGTGTGGAGGCAGCGGGAGCGGCGGGGACGGCGGGGCGGGCAACTTGCGGAAAGCGCGCCAAATTGGGGAATGAGAGTGCGAGCGAAGCGTCGGCGGGCGGTACCCTGCAGGCTCGGGTCAACCGCCCGACCGGCCGCCCGACCGCCGGTTGGCTCGGTGCTGCCGTCAGACTAACACGTCATGGGATGCCATACCTCTCACTGTAGATAAGCTGCACCGATGGCTGGACCGTCTCTCCCTGCTTTTGCATTCTGAAGACGGTGAATTACCTCCAGATACAATACCCTGTCGAAGAAGATGGAGACGCACTCGTCGCGTACCGTACGAAATGGTGGGCGCCTCAAAACCGAGAGAAAGATCCGAGGGTTGTGGGACATGTGGACCACGTGGGATATGGCGGAGTAAACTGCGGTATACAAGAAGCTAGATCAGTAAACCAGCTGTTTCGACGAACTGTATGAATCAGGGCTCCTTGGATTTCCTGTAGCTTATACGCAGGTCTTTCGGTCAGTCATACAAGTGTTGCGCGTCCCATACTCTGAGAACTAGTGCCGCCTCGTGTGCCGGTGCTCGCCCACCGAGCTCATCAACAAGACACACGACCGCACTGCCTCAGCGCAGATCTCCTGGGCGAGAGCGACCGCGGCCGCGACAAGGCTGCATGCGGCCGCGGCGGGCCCGATCCTGCAGCGACGGCCCTGGACGGCCCTGGACGGCCCTGAACGGCCCAGCGCGCTGCAGTGCTGTCTAGCTGTTCACTGTATGGACGCTTGTTAGCCCGTTGCTCCTGTTGACTGCCGCGGCACGCACCGGACACGCTCCCACCCGCGCGTTGCACCCATCTAGCCAAGACAGACAAGATTGACCCCTTCCATACCGACCGCTCCATCCCGCCTTGGGCTCGAATCTGTCTCGTTTCACGATTTAGTGGGAGAGGCTCATCTTGGTTGGTTGACGCCAGCTGGTGCGACGAAGCGGAGCGGGCGGCAGGTGGGCGGCAGGCGGGTGGCAGGCGGGCGGTAGGCGGGCGGCAGGCAGGTGAACACGCCAAGTTGGAAGCCTCTATCTTTGCACGCATTGGCGCATCCGCGGTCACTATACCATACCCCGCTGAACCAGCAGCCAGCTGGACCGGATACTATGGATGGGGCAGGCAGGCAGAGCACGCACGTACGCCTTTGGCAGATGGATCGTTGGCGCCGCAAGTCCATCCGTCCGTGGCGGTCGACCGTTTCGGCGCTGCGGCAGCAGGAGGCGGCCGTGACGCTTCCGCGTCGCCCAATCGGAGACCAGCACGCGCAATGGCTAGGGGTCTCCACCACCTGCGACGGAACGCCGACGTCATCGCGGAGAGGCGGTGGTGGTCGCATTGACTGCAGGTGGCGCTCGCAGCTGGGAGGCGGCGGCGGTGCGGCACAGCGAGCAAGCTTGCGGACTGCAGGGCCGGCAGGACTGACACTCGAGCCACTCCTTCTCGTCGATCGTTTCCATGCCTTACGTCGCGTATGCCGTGACAGTGCGACTAGCTCCGCGACAACGGCGTCAGGCAATGTCGTGAAGCGAAGGCGCTCCATGGGAGATGCCGCTGCGGGATACGACTGCCACGAACGAGCACGAGAGCATGCGGATTCGAACCGCGACCTCTCCTGCGCACAGCGCGACCTCGCGCCGCCTCGCCGACCGCAGACTATGGACGGCGGCCGACACGCGTCGGCGGCAATGGTCCATTCACGTCGCAAACGCACTCGCGGCATGCCGCTTCAATTGTGCCACATCCAAAAACCACTCGAACACAAGCACTCCCCTTGAATGCTTGCGTGAACAAGTCAAGAGTGCTGGTGGTGATGGGAAGCAGCAGAATGTCACTGTTATGAAATGAGTGCGTTGTTGGCACGGGAGTGTCCGTTTTCCGAGAAAGTGGCAAATGACCGTGGTGCGTGCCGTTCCAAAAGACCATTTGCCACTCTTTCGGAAAACGGACCTTCCCCACCCAAAACTCGCTCTTCTCAGAACAGTGACATATCACCAACTGCGACTGTTGCAGTCTGTCGATTCACAAACATCAAGTCATCGCGCGCTCCTTTCCCACGTTCAGCGACGACGACACAGCATGGCTTGCTAGCTCGCGCAAGTGCATGCCAGCGCATGCCAGCGCGAGCGCGAGCGACGGCTCGTGACGATTGCGCGGGTTGCTTGCCTGGCTCACGTAGAGCCAGACGTTGAGATCCCACGCGCGTGTGCCGAGCGAGCCGTCAGCGCAAGGAGCGCCTTGAGCGCCGTGGAGTCCGCGCGAGCGTGGCGGTGCATGGAGAATCGGCTGACTCCCCGCTAAAGCCGCGATTGACCTGCGCGCCGTCCGCGGCCGCCGCCGTTTGCCTCAGCCCGCGCGGCAGCCTCCTCCTCCGCGCAGCGTCGACCATCTGACGCTCGCTCTCGCGTTCCGCGCGGCGCCAATGGCGATTACGCCGGCCGGCGCCATCTGCCCCCTCTCTTGGAATAATACAGAGTAAACACCGGCTGCCGACGCGAGTCGAACGACTGTGAGATCGCGGCGGTCGGAAGGAGGCGCCGCACCTCCGGCACTCATGACCGCGGAGCTGGACTTGCTGGGCCAGGAGCTCGAGCGCTGGGCCGCCATGGAGGCCGCGCGCGAGGACTCGGCGGCGGCGACGGCGGCGGCGGCGGCTGCCAGAGGCGCCGAGTCGTCCGGCACCAAGCGCGAGCCAGCGCCGAGCTCGCCGCCCAAGCCCAAGAAGAAGCGCGTGCGGCGCCAGCGCGAGGAGCTGCTGTACCTGCGCAAGAAGGCCAAGCAACTCGAGGACGAGCTCGCGCGCCTCGCACAGCGCGAGGCCGGCGCGGACAGCCAGCCGTCGCCCGCAGCCGACGGAACCACGGCCGCGCTGTGGGAGGGTATCGCGAGCCGGCAGCTGGCCGTACGCCGAGAGGCCGAGGGCGAAAACGAGCGCCTGAAGCGCACGCTGGAGAACCAGATCGCGCTCGCACGGCGCTTCGAGCGCTTCCTGCAGGGCTCGGGCGGCTCGGTACGGCCTCGAGGCGCTGTGCTGCCGGCCGCGGCGGAGGGCTCGACTCGCGTACTAACGCTGTGTGGCTGCCTGGTTGCCTGACTGCCTGGCTGACGCCGCCGACTGGCCGCTCGTCCGACAGACTGGGGTGGCGCCGGCGCAGACGCCGCGAGCGGACGCGCAGACCGCAAGCGGCGGCGCGTTCTGCTTCAAGGACATGCTGAGCGAACTGCGCGCGCTGTACGAGACGGTGGACCAGATCCTGCCGCTCGTGGGGCCGCGCACGACCACGCCGACGGTGCACAACGCGCAGGTCGCGGCGCACCCGAGCGCGACCGGCGTGACGATCCAGTGGCCGACCAACGTGGTCGTCCCGTTCGAGTGGCGCGTCGCCGCGCGCGGCGTGTGGCGCAGCATCTCCAACAAATGCCTCGCCGGCCACATCGACTCGGTGGAGGTGAGCCACTCACTGCTGCGTAATGCTCGCTGCTTGCATCCTGTCGGCGCGGCCGAGACTAACGCCCGCGGGCCTGGCACCACCGCGCGGTGGCAAACAGAACCACGTCGTGAGCGACCACGTCGTGGTCCGGAGCATCGTCTTCACGCTCGAGGAGGGTCGCGAGGCGCAGTGGCACGCGCGCCAGGTTGTGCAGCGCTTCGTCGAGGCGGAGCGCACGGTGATCGTCGCGCACTCGGTCTGGGCCTCGCCGGACGCGCCGGGCTCGCGCTTCCACGGCGCGCGGCTCGTCGAGTCGCTCCGACTCGTGGTGTGCCGCGCGGCCGACAGCCACGGCGGCTCGGCCTGCGTCCAGGGCCTCGCGGAGATGCTGTCCGACTGCTCGCACCAGTCGGACGCGGGAGAGCTGACGGAGCTCGTGCTGCGGTCGGTCGAGCGCAGCATGCGCACCATGTGGCCCGTGGTGCAGAGCGCCTTGATCGAGGAGGACTTGATCCAGGAGGCGTGGGACGCCGACGCGCCGTCCGACCAGGCGCCCACGCTCGGCCACGGCGCAGACGAAGCGTGCTAGCTAGCTTGGTTCATGAATACACTCGTCAAGGCGCATTGGGTGTAGCGATGGAGGCTCGACGCGAGTCATCCACGCCGACTACAAGGCTGAGCGGCTCATTGGTGGATGGACAGGCGGAGAGAAGCATCGAGAGGAGTCAACGCACTCACGCATTTCCATTAATCTCGACCGCGACTGCTTATACCTAGCGATGCAGCGGGGCGAGCAATAACTTAGCACATCTACGGACGGACGGCCCGCGTCACCACTGACGGAACCAGGCGTGCTCGAGCACCTCCTCCATGCTGGGCCGTTCGGCCGCCTCCGGGTGCATCATCGAGCGGATGAGGTCCTTCGCCTCCTTGCTCACGCGGTGCCACTCGAGCTCGTAGAAAACCACGTCGCCCACCAGCGTGCGCTCCAGCATCTCCTCGTCCGACGGTGCGCTGAAGGGCGAGTAGCCGCACAGCACCGTGTACAGCACCGCGCCGGCGCTAAACACGTCGGCGGCGAACGACACCTCGCCGCGCTCCAGCACCTCCGGCGCGGCGTACCCGACCGTGCAGCTCACGGCCATCTTGTTGCTTCCGTCGGCAACAGCCATGGCTGAACCAAAGTCCCCGAGCTTGATCGTGTCCAGCTGGTTCGGCGACACCTTGAAGAAGAGATTCTCGGGCTTGATGTCCAGGTGCACGATGCCCTGCTCGTGGACGTAGTTGATGGCGTTCGCGATGCGGCGGAAGAGCGTCTTCGCCGACCGCTCGTCCAGTGCGCCGTGCTCGCTGATGAACTCGAACAGGTCCCCGCCCATGCAATTCTCCAGCACCAGGTACGCCTTCTCTCGCTGGCGGAACGAGTCGTGCAGGTTCACCACGTTCGGGTGCGTTGAGAAGCTGGTCAGCAGGTGGTGTACATGGATCTCGTTGCGTGCAGAGTGCGACTTCTTCTTCGAGTCCGCGTTCATCGACTTGAGCACGAACGATGGCTTCCCTCGGTCCATCCACGTGAAGCACTCGACAAGCGACGAATTCTCGGTTGAAATGATCTCCCCGCCCAGCGTGAACTTGTTAATCCAGGCCAACAGGTCCACGGCGTCCTGGATCAGCCGGGCCCACACGTCGCGCTCGCGCTTCGATTCAAACTTGAGGATCCACTTGTCCGGCGTCACCTTGTCGCACGCGCGGTCCTTGCCCTCGCACATGCTAGACAGCGCCGACTTGGACGACAGCGCCGACTTGACCGCCACCGACTGGTCGCTCTCCGGCATGCGGAAGTCGATCGACAGCTTGTTCTTGTGCAGCCGGTCCACGCGCGTCCAGACGCTGATCATCTTGCGCTGGCGCACCTCGCCGCTCTCCGAGCGCGCGTACTCCATGTACGGCATCGAGCCCGTCTGCAGTCGCACGACACGCGGCACGAAGATCTTCACCCAGTCCGGCAGCGGGATCTGCTTGAGCACGCGGATCGAGTGTCGCGCGAACAGCTTGTCCTGCGTCTCCTTCTGCAGCTCGACCACGTCCGCGCCGAGCGCCGGCGCGTCCTCCTCCGGGATCGACAGCGCCGCCGCTGCCTGCTCGCCGCGCACGCTCACCTCGTACAGGCTGCTAAGCCGCGCCGAGCCGATCAGGTCGTGGTCGGCTTCCATGCCGCTCGTGGCCGAGCAGCACGTCGAGTTCGTCAGGAACGACGACCGGTGTTCCTTCAGCGCCTCGGATTCCAGAGTGAGCTCGCCCATTGGCTCTGTCTGTCTGTCTGTCTGTCTGTCCGTCTGCCTATCTGTCTCTGTCTGTCGGCCGCGCCGCCCGTCAATCGGTCACCAGCGCTGAAGCGAGCCGGCGCCTGTTCCAGAGAGCCTCCGTCCGGACTGGTCGATATAAAACCGCCCAGGCAGCCCTGCGCACGCTCGAAAGGCAGAAAATTCGATACTGGACACACTCGCCAAGCGTCGGCCCACACACCCACCACAGCGCAGTGCACCGGAGTGTTGGTCGGTTCAATCACCAGTGCGAAAACATTCCTTCGTTGGACAGGCGGGCTAGGGCGGGCTGTCCCTAACCCAGTTGGCAGGATACTCACTCCAAGTCTCGCGGCTGATGCCGTATTCGCGCCGGCCGCGGATTATGCGGCGTGCCATTCGCCCGCTCTGCCGAATGCGTTGGCGTAATCGAGCCAAAAGACCGAGACCTGCAGACCAGTAACTTGCCGAGTATGACGGCAAGTGCGATCGATCGATCGATCGATCGGGCGGCCAGCCGGCCCGAACGACTGGCGGCGTGGGCGTTGGCAGCCGCGGCGCAAGCATTTGCCTGCCTGCCCGCTTGCGGCCCGAAGATCGCACGCGGCTGTAGCGCAGTTTACGCGAACGAACTTCTCTGGCGTTCTTGCATTTCCGGGAATTCTACCAACGGCACGCCAGGCTGCTGCCACCGCACAACGCTTCTGGGCTAAAAAGCAGGTCGCCACCTACCGTACACGCAGACTTCGTTGCAGATTTGTGTGGCCATGCACAGCCACCAGTTCCGATGGATTCAAGTTTGCACGCACACGCACAGTGCTGCTCGGCGCGCTGATGCTCAGCTGGGCGGCGGCGCGTCCGGTCGGTCGTTTCAGTCCGTCGACCCGCATTACCGCGCCTAAATTTTTGTGAGATGGCTGCCCGCAGCAGCAGCAGCAGCAGCACGCTTGAGACACCATGGCGAAAAGCGACTTTGGCGGGATTTCGGCAGAGTCCAGTGGATAGACGCTGCTGTCTGGTTCGTCGGTATACAAACTCCAGGCTTCTTTCTAAATGCCGCAGCTGGCGCGTGTCAAATTTCGTTCCTCATCGATTCAGAGAGCGCTGGTATGGAGGAAATATCGCTAGTCCAGCCTTTCCACACACATACACACACATGCACACACGTGCACACAGTGCCAAGCGTTTGACATGGAAGCGCTCGGCGGAAGCGCACGGTTCGTGCTTGATCGATCGGCGGCGCGGCAGCGCACAGGGACCAGCAGATCTGTCGTGGTGGCCCGCCGCAATTGGCGCAATTGACTCGCGGAGGCACAGAACCGGTCCGACCACGTCGACTGCGACATGACTCGTGTTGATGTCGTCGGCTGCGACGGCGAGAACTTCACTTGCTGAATGTATGCGGAGCGTTTGCGAGTTGGCTGCGCGTGATTGGCTCGCGATGATTGCGCGGATCGCCCCATCCTTTGTAGCTCGTTTCTGGAGCAGCGTAATCGCATTTCCTGTCGAGGAGAATGAACTATTGAGTGGCATTCCCGTGCGAGATTCGGACAGAGCCGACTCCACACACGACGGAACTACTGCAACGCATATCGCTGCGCAAAGTGGTGGGGATCGCTGGAGGGACCATCGCCACGTGTCTTTGGCTTGATTACACCCTCCGTGTCTGGCCGCCCGCACAGTACGCGGTCGCAACTTGCACTTGCCGCTGCCGTGTTCAACGCTCTTCTTCCGCTCAGCTCACGGAGCATACTCGCGATGGGCGAATGCGGCGAAGCAGCTAGCGAGCAGTCCTCCCCTGATTTTTGGCGCCACCGAGCGGCCGCGGCATGGAGCGGCGGCGGCATGGAGCGGCCGCGGCATCGGTCACCCTGAGCCTGGATTTTCTCGGCCGCTCCCCGTGGCTGGACCCTGACGCCGCGGCGACGGCGAGGCCGATCGATCGCCGCGATCCAGGCGGGTGGGTAAGCATCCTACTACAGTGCGCGCCATAGTTGTACGAAGAAAATAAGATCTTCGATAAATCGCCGAAGCCAACTCAGAACAGAATGGAAATAGGTGCATTCGAACGTACGGATTACGACGAGTCTCCACTTACATTTTTGTGTGATTTGCATCTAACAGCACAGATTTATCGCCACAAATGTGGCAAGATGCCATTTTGGCCGCGACAAAACTATACGTAGGTCTGCAATCGCGGGTTTTAGCTTATTTTTGCGTCTTTTCGGCTCGCAGACACGACGCTAGTACTTTGTCTTGCTTCTACGAAGCAATAGGACGTCACTGCAGCGGTCATTCTTCGAGTTCACAAGCTTCGAGGTTGTCTCCATGTCGATGGCGTCCCATGCAGCTTGGACAGCACTCTTGAGCCTGTTCCCGTTGCTGTACTGCTTCTCCGCGTCGTACACTTTGCGCACGATGATTCTCCACAAGTTTTCTATCGGATTCAAGTCCGGCGATGTGATCGGCCCCGCCGATTACAAGCATACACTGGCGCAGTGAATGTGAGGAAGCGTAGATGTACTTGAGCCAGGCTGGAGTGCTCTAAGTAGCAATAGAGCAAATGCACACTTTGCTGCAAAATGCGAACTGAATTCAAGTGATTGGCGCCAGCTTGCCGGACGCCATGATCCTCGCACTACCTACGTTGATATGCATTTCGGCAGGCTCTCATCGAGTGGTCCTGAGAGCCTGGCGTGAGGTCCAAAGCTCTGATAGGTTGAAAGTCCCGACCTTTAAACTACTAGGCGTCGAGGACGCATGGGAACCGCCTACCCACAAGGCGTCCTGCAATGAAGGGACTTGGTGTGCTCACACCAAGTCCGGCGAGGATCACTCCGAGCGTGAACGTTGCTTGCTCACGCTGCCGACAGTCGTTCTGTCCTGAACGTGGTCCCGGCCTACAATCACAAAGAGATCAGCACTTCTGAGTCTCAGCGAGCGTATCCCGGATACGCTCGACCGTGTAACCCTGTTGCAACCGTGCATTGGGGACTGTCTTCGACAGAGCCCCATTGCACAACCAAGGCTTCCTCCAAGCGCCAGCGTGCGTGCCATGTTTTGGGGACTGTCGTGGACAGAGTCCCATCACACCACGACCTGGCCTACTCAATTGGAAGCTTGCCTCAGCCAGCGCCAAGGCTGCCCGGTCGAGCGATTCGCGCCAGACTGTGGCATCGAAGCGTTCCCGATCCCAGGAAGTTGCGCACGACCCTAGATTAGACCTGACGACGGCTGCTACCAAGCGTGTTCGCACAAATCCGGGTCAACGCAAGAGCGATACCAAGCGGAACGAGACGGAGTTCGACAAACTTTGCGCTCGGTTCCGCAAGATTGACATCCACGAGGACGAGATGCCTACCATCAAGTGCGCGCTCAACCAGTTCTTCCTCAACGCTGTCGACAATAAGTCTCAACAGCAGCTAATCAAGGATGAGATTGAGAGAAGCGTGTGCACTCCACGCCAGATTCAGATCGAAGCTTGGCACTTGGCCAACTTCCATCTCTTGCGGTGCCTGGAGAGCGACAGCATGGAGCTTCCAGCGCTTGACTTGAACTTCTTCAATCGGTGCATCTCCGGCGTTGGCATCAACACGTTTTCTCCTTCCAAGGGTGTCGACGCAGCTCTCAACGAGTCCATCAACATCTAGCGACAACAGCGCGAGCAACAAACTGAATATCAGCGTCCGGTTATCGCAAACTGGGACAAATCCAAGAGCGCGATGTGCAAGGCGATGAAGACGAACGCACGCAAAATGATTGTGCTGCATTTCTACCGTCGCCTCGCCAGATATGTCAAGCTGTGCTACGATCTCTCCTCAGCTGGCCTCGCCCACATACTGATTCGGGAAGCGTTCCAACAGTGGGGTCCTCAACGCACCGTCGCCATGAACATACGGGAGTGGCTGACGCTGTATCCGTCGGAGAAGAGCATTGAACGGCACCTGGCGCTCTTTGTCGTCAAGCTACACGAGATGCTGGTGTACATGGAGTCTCGACAAGACGATAGTGAAGTCAAACCGAACGACGGAAGCAAGGACGACGCCGATCCCAAGCTCAAGAACAACCGCGTGTTCTCCATGCTACCGGTGTCGACGTCATTTGTTCCTGCACATATCGCGATCGACTCTTCTCTCCTCCATCAGATGTGGACAAGAATCCGTCAGCGCTGCGACAAGAAGACGCGGGATGAGCAGGATCGCTACAAGAAGTTCTTGCTGCAACCGAAGCGTGGGGCGATCATGCGAGTGTCCGCAAACAAGGAGTTCCAGCTCTTTCGCGATGCTGTCTGGAGAGAGCACTTCGACATCGCCAAGTTCGAGGCTGGCGGATGGAAGTTCGCCGACTACATCACGACCAACGGATACGAAGTCTCGGTCGTGAGGAAGAGAGATGTCATCGATGGTGAAAACGCGTGTTTGTCGACGAAGG
>JAADYC010000607.1:0-16533 GCA_023338135.1 Phytopythium kandeliae | reverse complement strand
CCCGAAACGTTTTGCACTGTAAAACCAGTGGCTGCAAGAGTTTTTGGGATCGTGACGCGAACGCCTCGCTGAGCATCCTGCACGTGGCAACGGAGCTGCTCGAAGAGCGACCAAGACCGGAGTACTTGCGACGCGGTTGAAGAGCATGGTAAAGAGCGAGAAAGCGTGAGTCCGGGAGTTTCGGCTCGAACCTGCTCACACGGTCCAGCCCGTATTCTAGGTCGTAGCCAGTAGGTAGGCGCGCTCGCGAAGCGAGCGGTGGAAATCTAGTTTATCCCAATTTCCTTTTGTAACATTTTGGTGTTGGCTCTACTGTCGTCCACGGCACAACGTTGAAGGCTCAAGCGAAGGAAAACGAAGTTTAGGCATACTTACGGGATCGAGATCTACATCTTCATCACGGAAAAGCTCGAACTAGTGCTTCTTTTTTGGCACTATTTACGAAATCAGCCACTTATCCTACACTTGACTCATGGATTTAGGGTTATATTGTATTGGTTGGAAAACGGGGGAGCCGTGCAGGTGGCGACGAGGATGGTGCGGCCGCTCGCCGCCCGCTCGGCGTGTGCGCACCCACCGGAGGCGGCGCGGGAGGAGCTGACGCTGCTGCGTGTCTGCTGGCTGTGCGCACAGGAGATCCAGTCGGAGCTGGACTCGTGGCGGTACCAGCACCGCGAGAAGGAGGCTGTGCGGTTCAGCCAGCGTCTGTGCAGGGAGTTCCCTGTCGAGGTTATCCGGCCTCCGCACGCGGCGGCGGCGGCCGAGAGCCTCGACGTCGCTCTGGCCAAGCGCAAGCTGACGCGTGAGCAGCGCGCGAGCCGTGCGCAGTTCCTGCACTTGCTGCAGCAGCTCGACGAGAGCGAGTACGGCGAACCGGAGGCGAAGCGCCAGAAGACGAGCGCCGGCGCGGACACGTTCGCGAAGGAGGACCACGCGTACGAGCTGAGACGGAAAAACGAGGAGATCGGTCGCCGGCTGCATAAGGCGCTGGGGGGCCGCCAGTCGCAGAAGTCGGTCCAGCTTACGATCCAGCGGCTGACGCCGCGGCCGCTCATGGGCAACGCGCTGTCCAAGCCAAGCACGGTAAGTAGCAGCGGTCGTCGGCGACCCGTCATGGCTTCCGCCTCCCTAGCGGCTGTTGACGCCGTTATGATCTCGTGCAGGCACGCTCGCCGCGCCGATTTAACAGCGACTTCCAGTACTCGACTCACCTTCAGCGGCACAAGGATGAGATCCAGGAGATCGAAGGCAAGCGAGCCGCATCCCTTCGCGGCGCGCTATATTGGCGAGCAGCCTTCTTACCTGTCTGACTGTCACTGGTTGCGTCTGGGCAGAACGACTGAAGGCGCAGCAGCTATCCCGCGAGCGAGAAGCCGACCAGATTGTCTACAACCGGTTTGCGAACCGCGAGACCAATGTGCGTCGGCAGAAATCCTGCGGGTCATGGGCTTGGCGCGGCCTCACGGACCGGTCCTCCTGCTCTGTCAGATCATCATCGACGATGTACTGCTCGATCTGGCCTACGACATCGCGGAGGAGGCGTTCGACGAGGCGGAGCGCGCGTCGGGGAAGAAGGAACTGCCGCCGGATCAGCTCGAAGTGGTCATGGAGGCGCTCACGAGCGGGCCGATGGAGCGCGTGCTCATTCAAAAATACGCGGTGGATATCACCCGGCGGCACCTGCAGTGCCTACTCCCGCTCCAGTGGCTCAACGATGAGGTACGCGTGCGACTTGGCGCGGCGGCGGCGCGCACGAAGAGGCAGACCATTGGTGCTCACGTCTGGATCCTTGCGCCGCGCTAGGTCATCAACTTTTGGTTCCAGCTACTGAATGACCGCGACGAGCAGCTCGTCAAGGACGGCGTGTTGGCCAGGCGCAGCCACTTTTTCAACTCATTTTTCTACTCCAAGGTCTCGGAGGGAGGCTACAACTTCATCAACGTGCGGAGGTGGACACGCAAGGTGCGCCACCGAACGATCCGCTGCCTCTCGTCTCCCTTACGGTGCAAAGCTGTCGCTAAACCGACGTATTGGCTGTTCTCCTGCGGCGATAGATTGATCTGTTCGCCATGGACAAGGTGTTCGTGCCAGTCAACATCTCGAACGTACGCTGTGCCGGCACGGAACCGCTCGCAATGACCACCGCGGGTTCGAACTGACGCGCTGTGATGCTCTCGCCAGACGCACTGGTGCCTCGCGGTCATTTTCATGGCGGAGAAGCGGATCCAGTACTTCGACTCGATGAATGGCAGCGGCAACGCCTGCCTCGACGTCCTCTTCCGGTCCGTAGAACTCTGTTTCTCTCTCTCTCTCTCTCTCTCTCTCTCTCTCTCTCTCTCTCTCTCTCTTTCTCTCTGACTGCTGCGGCAGTCGGAAGGGCTAAGCGCGCGGAGCGTTGCGGACTGACCGATGGATGCTGCTGCAGATATTTACACGACGAGATGCAGCACAAGAAGAAGCAGGAGCTGGACGAGCAGGGCTGGGAGCTCGTCCCGACGCAGCCGGATACCCCGCAGCAGGCCAACGGGTCAGACTGCGGCGTTTTCACGAGCATCTTTGCCGACTTCCTATCGCGCAACCAGGTGCGCTGCCGTCCGTTGTGAATGGACCTGCGCGCCGGAGGAGCTCACGCCTTTGACGTGGAATGTGCAGCCGCTGAGCTTCACGCAGAAGGACATGGAGTTCCACCGCCACCGCATGGCGCTTCACGTCATCCAGGGCTTCCTGCCGCTGGATGAGGAGCTGTAGCGCGCCTCCGTAGACCCTGCGCGTCTCCTGTCCAGCCATGAGCTGCATCAATCTGAGCCTAGCTGAGCGCACCTCGCCAGCCGCGGCCGCCTCGCAAGAATACCCGCGTGTTACATAGTTAAGTCGGTACTGCCTGCAGGCCCGCGGGCGTCCAGCGCGCGTCGCTCGCCCGCTCACTTGACCGTGAAGCCCTCGCTGCGCAGACAGGCCTTGTGCGCCTCGATGACCTCCTTGCAGCGCTCCTCGCCGTTCTGCACGACGCACAGGTCGCGCGCCTGCTTGGTCTCGGGGCACGAGCAGCAGATCTTCTTGCCCGACTTGCCCAGCACCGGCCCGCTGGGCGTCGCCGCGCACGTCGTCTCGCCCTCCTTGCTCGCCATCGCGCCTCCCGCCAGTCGTCCGGAGCTCGAGCCTGCGTGTCGCCGGCCGATCGAATTGGCTTGTGCCTGCCCGGCCGCTCGGCGCTGCTGTTGCTGGCGCTGTTGGCGGCGCTTGCGGTTCTATGTGGCGCGATCGTGCGCGCTGATTGGAGGTTACGCAATCTGTCGAGGCAGTTATGCATATCCATTGGCTGAAAACTGGTCGTCATCCTGCACCGAAACCTCTTCTCTCACAATTTCATGTGAGGAGTAATCTCATGATTCTAGTTGTGGAGAGAGTCTGCCTTCTAGCCTCTTACAATGCATATCGAAATAGCAATTGTTGACTGTGTACTTTGATGGGTGAGGCAGGCAGGCAGGCAGGCAGGCAGACTTCGACGTCAACGAGGTCAGGTCGGATCGATCGAATCGATCGGCCGGCGTGTGCGTACTGAAGCAAGCAAGCAAGCTGTCTCCTGCTCCTCCCCAGAAGCGCCGCGCCTGACTTCGAGGCGGCCACAGCGGCGGGAGGAGCGTGGACCCCAAGGCTGCCACCGAGCCGCCGGCGCAGTCGCGTCTACTGCCGCCACTCAGTCCATCCACTCGGTCCATCCACTCGACCCGTCCACTCGACCCGTCCACTTGATCGTGCATTACAATGCGCAATAGATAGCATGTGCCGACGCGCTCGCCGCCCGCTTGCCCCGATAAATAACCCGCGACAGCCGCGTCACCCGCAGCGCGCGCAGACGCCGTCGACGCGGCGGCTGCCGCAGTGCACGCAGAAGGCGCCGGGGACCGGCACGCGGTGCAGAATGTCGCCGTGATAGTCGCGGATGTGCGCCAGCAGCTCCGAGCGCGCGTGAAAGAGCGCGCCGCAGTACGTGCAGTTGTCCCAGATCTCCTCCTCGGGCTCGGCGAGCCCAGCCGAGCGCGACGACGACGACGACTCGCGCTGCGACGAGCGACCCGACGCGCGCTCCCGCGGAGACGCCAGACGCGCGAGCGGGATGCCGGCGACCGCCTCGGCGTTGTCCTCCTCGAGGAACAGCAGGTCGGCGGCCGTCACGAACGGCGTCGGGCGATCGAACGCCGACGCGCGCAGCCCCCGCGTGCGGCGCGCGCGCTCGCTGCGCGGGACGGCGCGGAAGCGGATGGGGAACAGCAGCGGCGTCTGGTGCTTGCGCTTCTCGATCGTGAGGAAGCCGACGGCCTTGGCGAGCGCGCGGCCGCCGCCGAGCGGCAGCGTCTGCGTGAAGCCGACGGCCTGGTCGGGCCAGAAGCAGCTGCGCAGCGTGAACTTGGAGGCCGTCGTGAGCGGCGAGCCGTCCTGGATCTGGATGCGGAAGACCGTCTGCTCGTCGCGCGAGCGCGACCACTTGAGGAACTTGGACACGTGCGTGCCGCGCAGGTACTTGCCCGAGCGCACCGACACGATCTGCACCTGCATGTCGTCCAGGATCAGCCGCTCGCGCAGCTCGTCCACCGGCACGATCTGCACCAGTTCGTCCTCGGGCTCGCTCGCCGAGCTGTACAGACACGGCACCGCGCTCTCCTTGCGCCGCGCCTGCGCGTACGCGTCGTAGCCCTGCCAGAAGAACTGCAGCGCCACGTGGTCCCTCGACGTCACGCGCCGCGCCATCGCCGCCGCGCCGTCGCCGCCTTGGTCGCCGCCTTGGCCGCCACCTTGGCTCGCCATGTTCCTCGCGCTCTCGCCGCCTCTTGTCCGCCTTGGCGCGCGCTTCGGCCGGACCGTCGGCCGATCGATCAGTTGGTCGTTCCGAGCCGAGTCGAGGCCGCTTGTGCGGGCGAGAGTGTGAGTAGCGCCGCTGCCAGATAGAAACTGCGACTGCAATTTGAAGACTGAGCGACGAGGGTGGGAGCGCGCTGGGTCTCTTCGCCTCGTTCCACGGCGTGCGGCTAGGGCTTTCGCGGTGATGGAAAGATGGGATTGGTCGAAAAGGCGTGTGACCGGGCGGGGATGAGAGAGGATTACGGTCTGATCAGGTGAGGCTTGCGCGGCTTTGCCGGTTTTACACGCGGAGTTTTCAAGCTCGCAAGAGATGTGATAGCCTCTCAAAAGAGATATCTGCAGAATGTATCACCAGTACAAAACCAAGTATAAGACGCTCTTCACAGCATGTGGCCTGTCCTTCTTGATCAACACGAGAGAGTCCGAAAGCATGGGACCGACCGCCGCATTCCGACGGAAGCACGGACGCGGTGGCCGACCGCCCTGAACGCACTGGGCGAGCTGGGTGTGGCGTGCAGCAGAGGGCTTTGCGCGGCGCGTGAGTCGAGCCGATGGCAACGCTTCGGCACAGTAGAGAGCGAGCGCTGCGCCGCGCGCGCGCCTGTGAGTCGCCACATCGCTCAATGTCCATCTCGGCGGCGTGAAATTTCGGGCATCGCCTTTGACCGGTCTCACTTCGTCGCAATGAGCCATAAATACACTCGGAAACGCCTCGATCGCCGCGAGATTGCGAGCTTGAAGCATCGCGCAATGAGGTGGCGGCGGCGGTGGTGGTGGCAGAGATCTCGTTGAAGCAGGACACTTGGGCTCAAATTTTGCGTGATATGTCACTTCTGTTTTCGATCGACCTCATGCTCGAATGCGCGCTGGATTTCGTTCGTCCTGGCAACCGGCCATCCATCCCCGACCGCCATTGCGACGCGTTCGTGCGTTTGACACTGCCGCCGCCGATCCCAGGCGATTTGGGACTCGGCGCGGCTCGGGTCCTCGCCGGCTGTGTGCTCAGCCGCGGCGCAGCGCTCTATCCCTGGACGCCAGCGATGTTGACGGTGCTGATGACAACGCTGAGCGTCGACGAGGACTCGAGGCTATGCGCGACAAGCTGGCATGGACCGATTGCGTCACGACATGGTGGCAGCCACCCGCAGCCAGGCTGGCAGGCTCGCGGACAGACTGCCACGGCGCCATCACGAGCCAACCGCCGGCCGGTTGGACGTGAGAGATCGCTGCACGCGTGCTCCGACGCGTGATGCGACTCATGCGCCAGTAACCTAGCTGCGTTCAACAGGAGGAGTCTCGGCGGGTTCATCGACCCGTTACTCCGTCCGCGAACTCGTGGGCCAGGCAACCTCGAGCCTTCCCACGCATGCTTGGCAATGCGCATGTAGCCGGCGCAGGTTTCGCCAGCAGCGGCTCGAAAACGAGTGCCCGCCCATCCCCTTCCTTCCTTCCTCCATGCAAGCCTCGCCGCAAGCCAAGAGTGGTCCACACTACGCAAAGTAGCGTGGCCCACCTCATCAAATCGCAAGCGCACTGTTAGGTGGTCCACCGTATTCGTTCCCATTGACCCGCCTGCCTTGTTGAGCGGCGCGGAGCTCCTCGCCTCTCGTGCGCGACCATGAGCCTCGTCAAGGTGCTGTACCGCGAGCTGCTGGCCGCGGCGCGGCAGTTCGACCGCGACGCGGCGCTGCGCGCGCTCATCTCGACCAACATGATGCAGCGGCCGGTCGCTCCCGGATCGACAGACCGCGTGCCGCACCTTGAGGCGCTCAACCGCAACCTGCTCGCGTTCCTCGAGCGCCGGTCCTTCTACATGCCGTCGCCGGCGCGCCGCCCGCTCGCGGAGCTCGTGCGCGAGCGCTTCCGCGCACCGGAGAGCGAGCGCAGTCCCGGCGAGGGCGTCGACCTCGCCTTCGCCGCGCTCAGATCCCTGACCGACAAGCTGGCCGAGGCACGCGAGTACGGACTCGTGGCGAGCGCGCGCGCCTCCACGGCCGAGCGCGCGAGTGTCGAGTCGCTCACGCCGCTGGACGTCCACCTCGCAGAGTACGTCGGCTCGACTGCCTTCGTCTGTGCGTCTGCGACGCGTTTGGCGCTGGTCTAATGGCTCTGCGCCACTCGTCCGCTGCTCATGTTGACTCGCGCCGCTCGCTGCGCGTCGGCAGCGACCCGGCGTCGGGCGTGTTCCTGCTGTCGCACCCGCTGCTGAGCGGCATCTTCCGCCGCTCGGTGATCGTCCTGACTGAGCACGGACAGCAGGGCACGCGCGGGCTGATCGTGAACCGCCCGACGAGCAAGCCGGTCGTGTCGGCGTTCAAGGTACACCCGCGCATCCTGCACGCGTTCGGCTCCTCCAAGGTGCGCCTCGGCGGGCCCGTGCGCACCGACCACGCGCAGGTACAGTGCGCTCCGCCGGCGGCTCGCGCAGCGCATGGGGCCGAGCGCTGACGCCGTGTCGCTAGATCCTGCACGGCCGCCCGGACTTTGGCGGCGAGCGCGTGATGACGAGTAACCTGCCGACGAGCAGCCAGGACAAGCTGTTCGTCGGCATCGACCTCGAGACGGCGGCGCGCGCGGTGGACGAGCAGGAGGCGCAGCAAACGGACGTGGTCTTCTTCAACGGCGTGTCCACGTGGACCGGCGGGCAGCTCGAGAACGAGCTGCAGCGCGGCACGTGGGTCGCGGTCAGAGCGCCTATCTCGCTCGCGCTCAACGCCAAGAAGGAGCTGTGGGAGGACCTGATGGCCGCGCTCGGCGGTGAGTACAAGGAGTTCAGCCGCATGCCGGTCGTGTACGACGACTTGGACGAGGAGGAGGCAGAGGCCGACGACAACGACGACGACGACAAGTGAGGTGGAAGAGAGCGGCAGTGAGGAATCGAACCCGGTCCGGCATCGGCAGCGAGAGCTCCTCAGCCAGCGCGCATTTGGTCGCCTACCGCGTCCTCTTCTGCGCAACGAACAGGTAGAAGCGGGAGGAGAAGCCCTGGAGCTGGCTGCCAGGCGCCATCTCTAGGCACTGGAGCACCTCCCACTCCATCGGCGGCTGGCTCGCGTCGCGGTGCGCGACCCAGTCGAACATGTGGATGCGGTTCGCCGGGCTGCCAAACGTCATGAGCACGAAGTGGCCGCCTGGCCGCAGCACACGCGCGGCCTCGAGCACGGCGCGCCGCGCGTCCGCGACGTCGTCGCTCGAGTCGGGCGCGACTCGCTTCCAGTTGTCGTTGCCCGCCGCGTCGGTCTCGGGCCGGAGCAGCATCGTGTCGAGGCAGCCCTTGTCGAGGACGCAGTCGACGGAGCAGGACGGCCAGTCGCGCATGTCGGTCATGTCGGCCTCGACGAACGCCACGGGCCAGCCATTGGCCGCGCACCGGCGCTGCATCTTGGCGACGACGTTGGCCGCGAAGTCCATCGCGTGCACGTCCTCGTACCCGTCGAGCGCCATGTCGATCGGCAGGCGGCTCGTGCCCGAGCCAGCCACGAGCACGCGGGCTCGCTTGTCCAGGAACGCGCCGAGTACCTCGCGCACGTGCGCGTACTTGCAGTACCAGTCGTACTCGTCCTCGCCCTCATACCGCGCCTCCCAGTAGTCCTTCTTGCACAGCGCCATCATGGAGAGCTTGGCTGCGTACGGTCGCGCCAGCTCGTCGCCCGCCGAGACCGCCGCGACCGGCCACGCGATCGAGAACAGCTTCTGCTGCCGCATGCAGAACACCGGCGCGACCTGCAGATTGAACGCCGAGGACTCGCGGAGGCTGCGCGCGGCCGCAAGTCACAGTCAGAGACGGAGCGCGCGCACCTACGCGTGTGGCGGGTGGATGCATGGATGGCCGGACCCGCCGGTCGGCGGCGTCCGATGCCGCACATACCTCGAGCCAGTGGCGTTGAGCACGTAGTACGACATGTCGGTCGACTTGAGGCCGAAGCGGATCGAGTATGCCAGCAGGTGCAGGCGCCGGACGATCGCATCCGCCGCTGCGTCCCGCTCCTCTCCGCCTCCTCTCGCCTCGCTGTCGCCGTCCGCGGCCAGCACCTCGGCCACCAGCGCGGCCATCCGCTCGCGTAGCTCCTCGCTCGCCTTGAGCTGCTGCTGCGCGTCCGCCGCCGAAGCGAACTCCCAGCAGTGCTCGACGCGGCAAGCGAGCTCCTCCGGCCGCATGGACCGCGTGGCGACGACACGCTGCCGACGCCGGCGCGGCGGCTGCTCGTCGCTCGCGTCACCGCCGCCGTCCGGTGCCGGCAGCGCGTCGATGGCTGCGACCGACTCGAGCGCGAGCGCCGAGTCCTCGCCGCCGCAGACGCAGTCAAACACCTGCGCGTACAGGCGCGGCGGCACGCGGAAGTGCTCCAGCTGCGGCAGGTGCTGCGCGATCCACTCTGCGCGGTCGTCCGCTTCGGCCGGCGCAGCGTTGGCATTGCCGGTCGTCGGCGCCATGACCGCGCTCGCTTGCTCGCTCGCTTGGCGCTTCGACATCCAGGAGGGGCGAACTGATTGGCGAGGCTGGGCAACTGAATCCGGTGTTTTCATTCGTCGAGATAAAGAAGTGATGATTGGTAGTAAATGCAGAGCAGGCATGGATTCGCTATAAATAAGTGTAGCTACGTCGGATTGGCTGAAAAGCAGCGCGTACCTTGAAGAGCTCTTCGTCGCAACGGCAACATGGAAGCGGCGCGCGCCGCCCTCAAGGGTCGAGCGGCGGGAGGGTGGCGACCGCGGCGCGCCGCCCACTCGCCTCCAGACCGACGATGGCGCGCGTGGTGGACTGCGCGCGCGGTGTGGACGCGCTGGGCGGCGTCACGCGCCTGCAGGCGCTCTTCCGCGGCCAGCGCAGCCGGCGTCTGCACTCGGAGCGCGTGCGGCGCAACCTCCGTACGTCGCCCGCCGCCTCGCTGCTCGCTCCTGCGGCGCTAACAGCCGTGCGGCTGGTCCGTCTAGCCTGGTCGCCGTTCGTGCCGGCCAAGATGGAGGCCGTGGACGCCATGCTGGCGCTGGCGGCGCCGCAGCCGGGCGAGACGCTCGTAGATATTGGCAGCGGCGACGGACGCGTGGTGCTCGCGGCCGCGACCTCGTGCCCGATGCTCAGGCTCGCGGTGGGTGTCGAGCTCGACCCGGCGCTTACCGCGCTCTCCCGTCGGCGCGCGCGGGAACTGTCGCTGTCGGCGCCCGGGCTGGCGCTCGATGCGCGGGTGCAGTTCGAGCTGGGCGACTTCATGGACGCGGACCTCTCGCGCGCGGACGTGGTCGTGCTCTTCTTCCTGCCGCATGACGACATGGCGCGCGTGCTGCAAGCCAAGCTACATCCTGGCGCGCGCGTTGTCACCTACGTGTTCCGCATCGAGCAGTGGGAGCCTGAGCGGTCGGTCGAGACCGTGCCGTTCATGACGGAGCGCGGCTCGTCCCGCATCTTCCTCTACCGCGTGCCGCCCGCATCGGCTTGACCAGCGAGTCTTAACACTCGTAGCAACTGACTTTGGCGGCGAAGCAGCCGCCAGAATCCATCGCGGAGCTATTTATAGTCGTAGTCCACGGCCGCAGCCAACATTAGACGGCGGCTGGATGAACTCTTCGAACGCGCCAAGAGGGTCAGAGGCGTCATTGCTGAGCTCGACAGCGGCTGTGTGCCACGATGAGCGAGGGCTTCGGCATCTGCGGACACAAGAACGCGTACTCGACTGGTGTCAAGCTTGGCAACTATGTCGAGGATCGCATTGGCGGGGAGCTGGCGCGCGCTAGCGCGTCCAAGCCGCTCGCCAGCGCCACCGAATGCCGCGCCAACTTCATCGACCCGGCGCTCATGCCGGACAAGAGCGCGAACGCGCCGAAAGACAACCCGGAGGAGCGGTTCGTGCTTCGCCAGGGTCTGCCGTACAGCCTATTGTTTGACCACGGCAAGGAGCATGTGTCGACGCCTGCCGAGCTGCACGCCAAATACACGCCGACATCGCACGACATTGGCTCGGGGCTGCTCTCGGTCGCGGTCAAGGGAAGAGGCGGGTTGCTGACTGGGATGGACCCGACTCGCTCGTCGGTGACCAGCTCGCGGATGCGCGAGCTCGAGATGCGGCGCGCCAAGGAGGCCAGAGAGCTGCGGCACGCGTTCGTATCGACGTCGCAGAGCGTCGTGCCGGCCATTACGCGCGGTCGCGTCTCGTAGATCGAGCTTGGCGCGAAAGGCTGATTCCTCCACATCTCTCCCTGGCACGCACAGTACTTGCCCAGCTTATCGCTCTTACTGATGATAATACAAACCTTCATCCTCGTCGGTGCGGAGCTGCATCTCCTGCTGGATGAGTTCCATGAGCTCTCGTGGCGCCTCGGAGTCGACCACGAGCTGGTGGAACCTGAACGCATCATATGCTACCGTCAGCTCGAGGAAGAGTGTCTCCACCACCCAATAGCGCTTACCGCCGATCCTCGTCTTGGCGCCTTTGCTCGGAGGTCGGGACGGAGGCCATGTCTGTCCGGGATTCAGGCAACGCGACGCCGTCGAGAGCCTCGATCTGGCTCGTCAGCTCCCGCCAAAGCGAAGAGAAGCACACGAGCGCTCCTCGCTCAATCAGGTGTGAGCAGAGCGCCAGCGCCAGCGCCAGACCTTCGTCTGTGACGAGGCAGTCGCCAGCAAACGTCAATATGCGCGAACGATGGAGTGGATCGCAGCCTCTCCACCACGTACCGCTTGCAGTCCCTCGGCACAGGTCGTCCATGAGAACCAGCGAGTTCGAGGATATGTGCTCGAGGATGAGCGCCACCTCCTTCATCTCGGTCATGAACGTGGAGAAGCCGTACAGTTGTTGGTCGTACGCGCCGCCACGGAGCAGAACCGCGTCCAAGAGTGGTAGAGTCGCGCGCGTACACGGCACGAAGCACCCGATCTGGTTGAGCACTACGATGGTGCCAATGAGGTGCAGCAACGGCGTGTCGTCCGTCGTCTCCTCGCCCTCGAGGAGCAGGAACCGACGCGTGTTGCTCAAGCGGACGCTCCAGTCTTGACCGCCCCGCTTCTCGGAAACGAATGGACTGAAGGGCGACTCGATCTCCAAACTCGCGTGGTCTCCAGCCGCAGCAGAGTCCGCCAGAGATGCCCGTACGAACCCGTGGCTACTCGATACGAGTGCGAACGCCATGAGCACATCCAACTCGCTGATCGCTCGAATAGCTCGGGAGAGAACGGCCTTGTACTCAAGTTGGAATGACGAGTCAATGAGGCGCGCGAGCTCGTGCTCCGCCGCGTCAGAGCTTGTCTTGAGAGCCTTCCACCGCGCACCGAGCAGATCAATTGATGGAGATGTGAACCACACGCCGGTCGCTTTTGAGGCCTTAAAAATCGTCACAAGCTTGCCATTCTGGTGGTGAATTCGGTGTCCGTCTTGCCTTGAGATCCGCAGCACAATGCCCGCCGTCGGGAAGCTCGAGTGATCATCGTCGTCGTACAAAACTCGTATCCGAGATCTCTGGAGGTGCAGTGCGATTGCAATCTGACGCGATTAGAGTTAGAAATGGCAAGGTCGCCTAGACGCAGCACCGGGCATGGATGGCGCTGACGAACCTGGTCCACTGTCGCGGATACCTCGTCCTTGCATTGCTCGATTTCGGAGCGCAGCTGTCGGAGTGTGACAGCAGTCGCGAAGACTTCCTCTGCGTCTTCGGGTTCCTCACCTTCGAGACATACGGTATTGGGACTCGAGCGGCCAATGACTCGATCCACCAAGATGCAGAGGGGAAACAGTGACGCTACATCGCGACGAAGTGATGCAAAGTAGTGGTTCTGGTCTACGCCAGTGCCTTCGGGTAGAAACTCAACGTCCAAAATGTCCTTGGCAGCGCGAATCCACTCGACTAAGTCACCAAAGCTCTGCATTGCACGGGCAACTCAGGTAAGCGAGGTGAATGTCCATGCATCTGCAGCCCAGCACACTAACCGATAGTGACGGCTTCACTGCAAATTCAGCACTGGATAAAGTGTCGTTGGACCGCCCAAACACCGCTAACTTGCTCTCAGATGCCTGGAAGTGTCGAAAAAAACGCGCGAACTGCTCGAGAGGCGTCGAGTCCGGATCAACCCGCTCGGCGGAGAGCTTCAAAAGGTGAACGAATGCGTCAACGATGTCGTGGCGCTCGTTTAGCACCGCGGTGTCCGCGCACGGACGGTCGATCCACTGAGCAAGAACCACAAGAGAAGAGCAGTTAGCTGGTGCGATACGAACGGATACCACGACCACCGTTCGAAGCCTGCATCACCTTTTGGAGGCACTTTTTGCCTCGCCTTGTGCTGCAGGCTCGCGAGATGAGGCCGAATATCGACTGAGGCTGTGCGAGCGAAGCTGGTGCTGCGAACATACTCGCAGCCGATGGATTGAACCTTCGCCGATTCAGCACCAATCGTCGATCTCAGTGGTTTTGTGCGAAGCTGCGCCTTGGATACACGCACCTCATGCATTTCAGTGCCCTCGAGTTGTGCGCTGAGAGGCGGAAGGAGCCGTTGAACCGCTCCGGCTGCTCGAACACCGCTGAGTTTCTCGCCAGCACCTCCTGAATAGCTGCAAGACACAACTTGTAGAGATTCTCTGTCGTCTTTCGTCGGATAGAGCAAAGTCCTCGAGGCTGCGACAGCAACCGAGCGATGGCGGTCTCTGCGTCTATTGACGGGAGTGCCGGCGAAAGCAAGGCGGAGGTGTCGAGCACAGATACATCTCGAAGTGTTTCAGACGTCTCCCAGTGCGTTCTCAGCTCAACAACGTCCGAAAGAGCAGCGAGGAATACGGCGGTCGCTTCTGGGCCTCGCTGTGAAGCAGTGGTGGTCGCATTTCTCCACCAGCGCGTCTCCTTGATTGCATCGTCGACCATCGCTGCGATCTCATGCGCAGTCGACTGCGCTTCCTTGTCATTGACGGGAGGCACCGCAGCGGGTGTGAACCAGCAGAAGGACCTGCGGGCATAGTCTACAGTCCACACTGCAACGTCGACACCCTCCGGTCGCGCAGCGATGGCCACAACGACCGCGACGTCTACGCTCGTCGGCGTCATGGAGCGGCGGTGTCTTCGCTTGCAGCTTGGTCCCATCTCGCCACTTCGAAACAATGACGCGTCATTCTTTCAGACATTTCGCTTGAAAGATGGACAACCGTGCCAAGAGGCAACTTGCACAAAGTGCGCGATCGAATGCGACGAGGGTGAGCGGGAGTGAAGAAGGCTCGGATGCGGCAGTTTGCCTTTTGTCAGCTCAGGGACGCGAGCTAGGCGTGTGTTGTTGTGTTTGCGCATTTTCCCGGGTCTGCTCGGTCGAGAGCTGCGTCGAGAGGCGATGGTGCCGAGGAATCCGTGTCGGTACTATTCCACGCCTGCGGGGTGTCACTATGGCGCCAACTGCAGGTTCGCGCACGGCGAGCAAGCGGCTCCTAAAGGAGCAACTACGTCGAAAGGGGCCGCGCCAAGTCGCCCGCAACGACCAACCGGGAGGGCGAGTGCCAACAAGAGCGAAGAGAGCACTCCGTTCTCGGTCCAGGCGATGCGGACCAGACTGACGGAGCAGATGGAGGCGTCCCTCGTGCGCGATCGCGGGGTCTCGGACCCCTTGACGGCGCTCTGGGAGTCGGACGCGAACAAACAGGACACGCGCTGGAAGCGCTTCTTGCTGCCGGAGACGAGCGCCAACCCCAAAGAGCTCGCGACGCAGATGGATGCGCTCATTTTCGTCAACTCGGCGCTGCATGCGCTGATCCATAGTCCGAACGTCGCGCCGCAGTTTATCCGCGCGATGGGTCAGAAGGATGGCATGGGGACCGAGATCATCCAACGCTTCGCCGAGAGTCTCGAGTTCTCCGAGAGTGCAGGTCGCGCGCGTGAGCTGGTTTCGTTCCAGCGCGGTCTCGTGCCGTTCTTTGTGATGCTCACGACGCGATCGATGGTCACGTCGGCGCAGCTCAACGTCGGAGGCGCCAACTACATCTTCAGCTGCGTGATGGATCACCGAGAGGAGCTGCTGAACAAGTACATGGAGAATTTGGTCCAAGTGGTGGGCCATGGCAACATTGAGGACCAGCGACTGACGCACGAGCGGTTCCTGGAGGAGCAACAGGGCACGTGGTTCGCGCCGCTGTGCTTCTCGCAGCTCGTGTTCCCCTTCCTCACGCTGCTGGATTTGCTGGCGACCAAGTTCCGGGAGGCCGCGTTCGAGACAGAGTTCCAGCTGACGGTCCGCAAGACGAGAGAGCTCGTTGATCAATGGCACAGCGAGCACGACGAGGATGCCTTGGACTCGGCGCTGTGCTACGAGCTCATGGCCGACTCGTTCAAACGCCTGGAGCTGATGATCAACCGCTCGTCGCAATCGATGCGAGTGGGCAAGACGATAACAGCCGCCAGAATGCGCGCACAGCAGTCGGGAAGAACGATGGATCCAGCGGAGCAGCAGTGGAACATCATGCCAATCGTACCTCCAGGAGAGCAGCCTCTCCTCGACGGAACGACAGGTCCACGCCACGACAATGACTGGAAGGACATCAGCGAAGTCCGCATCCTGCCAACGACGCGGGAAATCTTCTCACCATACGAACCAGCGATTCCGGGGAACTTTACGTTCCTCGATGGAGCGCATTGGCTTCCTCCGGGACCCGACCGCTGGGTCGACACGCACTTCCGGCTCTACCGAGAAGACATGTGCCGTATCCTTCGTGAGAGTCTGCAAGATTTGTTGGCGAGGTTCCGAAACTCGCGCGGTAGTGTTGAGACCGGTCGCGTCAAGGGTGAGCGTGTTGACTTTTCGCTGTACCAGCTAGAGAAGTTGCAGCTCGAGATGTATCACGCCGACAGCAAGAGTCGAGATGACGGAACGCGTCGTATCCACCGAGGTCTCTGTGCTGACCTGAGATTCTCTCAGTCGATGCTTGGTGTCGGCCAGAAGAAAGCAGATCGCACTCGGTTTTGGGAGCACACCGGTCGCCTGCGGTTGTATAGCATGGTGTGCCTGGTCTCGTTTGACCAAACCATGCTGACCACGGTGTTCTGCCAAGTGGTGATTCGCGACATGGACAAACTGCTGCAGGACTCAGCCTGCATCACCGTTCAGCCATTCGACAACAAGGACGTGGAACAGCTCGTCTGGTGGCAGAAGTTGAGGGAGCAGGTGTTTCTCCTGGAGGTGAACAAGCTCTTCTTCGACTCGTATGAGCCAGTACTGAAGGCTCTGCAGACTGTGAACCCATCGGACATGCCATTTGTTGAGTTCTTGGCCCCAGATATCCTACCGCAAGACGACAGAGGAGAAGGCATGCCACCACGAATGCCCGTCCCGCTGTACTGTTTACAGGCCGGGTTCACGTTCGACCTGACGCCTTGCCTGAGTCTAACCACGAGACGACCTGGGCGGCAACCTGAGAGGCTACGGTTACGCCCCAACGACTCAGAGTCCCGCGAGGACTGCATCGAAAGTCTGGTGGCGCTATCGACGCTGGAGCACGATCAAGCAGCCGCCGTTGTCGGCGCGTTGTCCAATCGCGTGGCGTGCATCCAAGGACTGCCTGGCAGTGGCAAATCGTTCATCGGCAACCTCATCACACAAACCATTCTGAAGGCGAATGTGTTTCCGATCCTGATCGTATGCTACACGAACCACGCGCTGGACCAGTTTTTGTGTCATCTGCTGGACTCGGGCATCACCAAAATCGTTCGGATTGG
>JAADYC010000606.1:0-16544 GCA_023338135.1 Phytopythium kandeliae | reverse complement strand
CTCCATCGGGCCACGGAAGACCATGGTCACCTCCTCGCTCAGCGGACCGACAGGGTCCGTCACACTGACATCCTCCGTCGAGCACGACGTCATCTCCGTCACGCGGCCGTAGGTGCCCGTGGCGCTGCCGGCGTCCGTGCCCTCGTACGAGTAGCTGTACGCAATTGTCGCGTCCGAGAAGGAGCCCGTCGAGCCGCTCGACGTCGTCGACGTCGTCGACGAGCCCGAAGCCGAAGCAGTGGACCCTGCCGAGGCCGACGCGGAGGACGAGGCCGACGCTGCCTCAACGACTCCAGCGTCGTAGGTGGCCTCAGCTCCGACATCCGACGACTCGGTAGTCGTCGTCGTGGCCGCCTCCGTGGCTGCCGGCGCAGTGGTCGCGGGCGCTTCCGTCGTCGTCGTCGTCGTCGTCGTCGTATCGGCCGTTGATGCGACCGTCGTGGTCTCCTCGGAGACCGTGACGGTGGCGTCAGAGCTCGAAGACCCGTCACCGCTCGGGCAGAAGACGACAGCGATCGGCAGCTCGTCCGGGCAGTTGCGCAGCTTGGAGCTGTCGTCCGGGTACAGGTACGCGCCGTCGCAGTCTTCGGACGCACACTCGACCGCCGAGCACTCGGCGTTGACGGTCGTGTTGCTCGTCGCGGCCGACGTGTCGGGCGTGATCGACATGGGCACGTTGTAGCCCGTCTTGTTGGTCGCGGCCTGGCATGCCTCGTAGCTCTCGCAGCTACCGGACCCCGGCGGCACGACGCTGATGGCGAACCAGGACTTGCCGCCGCTGATGGCGAACTCGGCCAGCGTCGCCTGCTCGCTCTCGCCGTGGCGGAACATGCCGCCGAAGCCGTCGGCCAGCGCACGAGAGGTGGACCCGCCCGCGGCGATCACCTCGGTGCTGTTGTTGTCGTACAGGTCGATCTCGTACGAGCAGTCGTTGGTGAACGACACGGCCGTGGTGGCGACCGTCACGGCCGCGGGCGCCGCCAGCGCCAGCGCCGCACTCAATGCCAGGAACACGCGCACCATCCTCGTCTCGGCGGTCGGTGAGGCAAGTTGCAGCGGCAGTGGTAGTAGCAGGAGGGGATAGACTGCGGAGCCGCACTCTATGGGGGTTCAGTAATTCGCGCGAGCTCGATGTCGAGTCGAAGGCGCAAATTCGGGAATGGATCGGACCAGCAGCGCACGCAACGGCCGAGGCGGTCGCTCGCGCCGCCTCTCGCACACTTGCGCTCCGTATGCGAGCGAGCGAGCGAGCGCACGGTCGGCACGCCATGCGGGGGGACGGAGACGGAGGAGAGAGGCCTGGGAAGCTTGGAGCAGAGCGGAGTGGCCCCGGCGGGCCGCACCGGCGGATCCATTGGGATCGCGAGGTCACCAGAAACGAGGCGCGAGCAAAGTGGACACGCCCGAGTGTTCGGTTCGGACCGCTCTGCACAGTTGAAGAGCAGATCTTGGCGCCAGCTAACTGTAGAATGTGCATCAAGTCAGCACAACCACTGGAGGTTTGTATCCTCCCAGTGCTCCCGAACTGTGACGTATCTCAGGAACCGTCGAGCGTGACACGGATCGAGCAGGCACCAAGGCAGAGGACGCGCATGAATGCCGCCCGCTCGAGGCATGGCGATCGACTGCGGCGGCGACCAGACGACGCGAGGCGATGGCCTCAGTTGTTGCTCCGCTGTCGCCGTCCGCGCTCGCGCTCGTGCGCGAGTATGACAGGACGGCCGTCGACCGATCGGACGTCAATGATTGCCATCCGGCTCAGTCGTGAGCGCCGAGGGGCGGCGAGGGCAGGCACCGAGCCCTCTGTACGCGCCATCGACGCGCGATCGCACGTTCTCGTCGGCCCCTCCCTTGCCCAGAGCATTTTTGGCCGAGCGCGTAGTGCTTGGAGTCGTTGTCGACCGCCCGAGTCGGCCGACAACGCGGCGACCGAGATCGTGCGCGATACGAAGCGCGATAGCGAGAGATCGAGCGGCGGTCGCGGTCCACAGACTCGGAGCATTCACGTGCTCGGGCATCACGCGCCTCTATCTCCCACCGACAGGCAGACAGTCACGATATCTCAGGGCTTCTGTCCGCGAGAGACGACTCCGACGCGATCACGAGCGACTCACGTGAGCTATCCGCCTTTCGGGTGCAACCAGCTGAGACCGCCAGCAGCCGAGGCGACAGAGGCGCCTCCTCACTCCGTTCGCGGTCTCCGACGAGCCCACCGTGGTGCTAGAGACCTCGGAATCCAATACACACACGTCGCATTTGCGGCGGGTCGTCGTCCCCTCTGCTCGCTCGCTCGCTACCGCCCTCTCTCGTGTTGTCTACGTCGGCGCTAGATCCGCAGCTCCTCGATGCAGTAGTCAGGCACGCCGTGGGCTTGCGGCAGCCGTACGCGCGCTGACAAAAAGTTGCTGAGCACGCTCTGTACCGCCTCGAATTGATCGCACGCCCGCAGCTGCGCGTCCACGAGCGCGCCGAGCCGCTCGACACCTGCGGCCACGGCGGGATCCGCGCCGGCCGCCAGCACCAGCTGCGTCAGATGCGCGTCGATGAGTGTGCCGATCCACAGACATAGCTGTTCGGACGCCAACGCCGCTGGCTGGCCCACCAGCGGCGCGAACGTCGGCGTGACCGCATCGACTTGGCCATCGACGTCCGTCTTCGTCTTCTTCTTCGTCGCCTTAGGCTTGGGCTTCTTCGTGGCCGTATCGTCTCCTCCGTCATGGACCAGCAGCGTCGCTGCGAACGCGTGCTTCTTGCAGACTGTGAGGAGGAACAACACCTCGTGGAGCTGCAGCTCGCGGGTCGCGTGGTGCAGGAACACGCTGTTGGTCGGCAGCGCCAGCAGCGACACGATGAACCGCTCGGTCTCGTCGCTCGAGACATCCGCCGCCTCGGCCGCAACGCTGTCAGCGGCCTTGCGCTTCTTGGCCTTGCCCGGCTTGGCGTCGTGCTCGATGCCGCTGCCGGACGGACGCGCGCTCCGACGGATGAAGAACCGCAGCAGCCGCACGATGGCGCGCTCGTCAATGTCCGTCAGGTGCGAGATGGCGAGCTCGAGCAGCGACAGTTGCTTGTGGCGAGCGAGCGTCGGCAACAACGCTGGCACTGCGCGCGCCGAGAGCCGCTTGGTCGCGATCACCTCGCGCAGCGGTGCCCAGAGCGCCAGCTCCGGCGACGCGACGCAGCGCTGGGCGACTGCCAGGAGCGTGCGGAACGAGAGTCCGCGAGCGCCGGCACTCGCCTTGGCCTCCGCGTACTTGCCCATAAAGTCTGCGGCCGAGCGCGTCGTGTGCGGGTCCGACAATTCCGCGACGAGCCGCTGCTCCGTAGCAGCCGCGTCTGTCTCCACCACTTGCGTCTTCCACGCGTCCGCATCGGTCAGGAGCGCCGATTTGTCGTCATGAGCGACGTCGCTCCACCACTTCGGTGACAGCGACTCGGGCTGCAGCGGCGCCGGCTGCGACGCCGCGGTTGCCGCGCCAGCGCCAAGCACACTCGAGAGTGTCGAGTGCTTGTTCTTGACCGGGACGAGAAACACGGCGCGCTCGTAGACCGCGAGCACGACCTCACCCAGCAGCGATGAGCGCAGTGCCAGTAGCTGGCCCGTCTTGGAGGCGGTGGCAGCAGTGACTGGCTCGCCTTGACGGTCGTCAGACGCCACCTCGACCGACGTCGAGGCAACGGGGACCGCGAACTTGGCGTCCCAGCCGACGAGCTGGCCCGGCCGCTGCGACGACGCCACGACGAGATAGCTAAAGGCACCGACGTTGCAGGCCGTCAGAGTCGATGAGAGCTTGCGCTTCTTCTTCTTGCCATCGCTCGCGACTGCCGCGTCGTCTAGACTCGCGAGTCGCTGCGAGGACGCGACCACGAGCGCCGACGAGCCGTGCACACCGAGCCGCAGCGCATCCCACTTGCCGGACGCCCAGACGAGCGAGAACGAGAGCGTCTCGGCGTGGAAGCCGCAGGCCGAGAGCTCGTCCGCGTCCGCGTCCGCGTCCAAGGCGATCGCGTGGCGCAGGCGCTCGACCGATGCCATGGCACCGTCCTTCTTGGTCGAGATCTGGTGGAGCACGAGCTCGTACTGGCCCGAAGCGGCGCTCTTGGTGACCAGCGCCAGGAACAGCCGACCCTTCATCGGGTTGCGCGCGTGATCCGAGAAGAGCGCGGTCCATACGACGCCACCGGCGCTGGCACCATCGCCCTCGGGTGTGTAGTCCAGCACGCGTGTGAGGTTCTCGTCGAAGGCGGCGAAGGCGCCGTCCGCGAACACGACGAGCGCCTCCTCGGTCAGCTGCGGGTGCACGAGCACGGCGTGCGCGGCAGCCGAGGCCTCGAGCGGCGCGCGCTTCCACTTGCTCGCGTCCTGGTCCGCGTTGCGCCAGCAGACGACGGCCTCGGCCGGCCGCTTGCCGCCGGCAGCCGAGGCCTTAGTGGCCGCGCCGCGCACGCAGAAGAGCACGCGCGACGCCGGGTGTCGCACGGCGCCGAGCGCGAGCGCCTGGCCCGCGCTGCGGCCGCCCGCGCCGCGCACCGACCAGTGGTTGACGCACTTGCGCGTCTGCGCGTCGAACTCGAGCACCTCGCGCGGCGTCGTCACGAGCACCAGTCGCGCGCCGTCGCGCCCGCCGGAGGACGCCGACGCTCCCAGCGCCGCGCCCGAGCCCGCCTCCTGCCTCCACAGCGCCACCGCCGGCTCGAACTCCATGGTTGCCGCCTTGGCGCGCGCGGTTGATTGACCTCGGCGTGCCGCTTGGCTCGTGGCTTGGGCGTCCGACTGTCGCTGGCTGACTGGCCGGCGGCGCGTGGTCACTTTACCACCAATCATGGCGTATGCAAAGACTTTTATACCCAATCGTTGCGCATGCTGCTGTATAGAGGGACGTTCTTGCAGAGGGATATAAGGAGGCTTCTGCTCGGGAAACCAACGGTACTGGCTTGTCCAATGGGTACATTTCGCGGACTTGACCGCGTTGAAGTGACCGCCCCTGGACTGGGGGCACTACCTGCGCCTTCATGCGAGGCACCGCCAGTGTGTCCGCGCGCTCAAGCGTCCAGCGGGATTCCACTGCTTCGCAGACGACAGCGCAGGTCTATGGTGCTCAAGCCCAGGCGTATTTATAACTTGTCCGCTGTCTCGACCACCTCGCCTCGACTTGGAGCCTCTCGGCAGCTTGGTCGCTCTCTCCCCCATCGCGCAGGACTCGCGGCTGACGCGGTGAAAATGAGCGAGCGCCATGCGCCGCTGGGCGACGTCTCGAGCGTCTTCCTGACCGAGGCACGCGTCCAGTACGTGCGCTTTCTCGAGGGAGTGAGCCGGCGCCTCGGATCGTGAGCCTAACGTGCCTCCTCGATGCGCGCGCAGCGACATGGGGGCGTTGGCCCAGCTCGAGCCGGTGGTCTCGGGCGTCTCACAGATGGCGCAGTCGACGCTGCTGCTGCGCAAGCGCAAGGAGGCGCGCGAGGTGGATGACGCGCTCGAGTTCATGAAGGAGGAGTTCCAGCAGCGCATGGACGCGTGTGACGCGCGCGCGACCGAGCTGGCGCGCAAGCAGCGCGAGATGCGCGAGCAGGTCGCACGCTTCGACAAGTTCATCAAGGAGAACGACTCGAAGCGCACGCGCGCCGAGCTGAAGGGCAAGAGTGAGCACCGGCAGGCCGAAGCCAGCGAGGCGCGCCGCCGGCAGCTCGCGCTGCAGCTCGAGCAAGACCAGCGCGCGCGCGAGGCGCTCGAGCGCACGCGCGATACGATGCTCAAGTACCGGCAGTTCCTCGAGGCCGCCGTCGAGGCGTCCGAGGGCGAGTACGAGGAGGTCGGCGACGTGCTCAACCGGCACGCGACGCTCGTGGACACGAACCGCGATCTGCGAGCCCAGGTCCGCGCCGCGGAGCTCGAGGTGCGTGCATGCGCGCACTATTCACTGCGAGTTCGGCTTTCCTCACGCTGAGGAGCGATCGCTGCGCTGAGTTGCATCGTTATCAGACGGACGAGCTGCGGCTGCGAATCCGCTCGCTCAAGCTCGAGACGCAGAACCTCGTGCTGGTGCAGAACAGCGACATGCACGCGCAGCGGCAGAAGCTCGAGGCGCTGCAGGGCGAGGCGCTGCGGCTGGACCTGGACCGCCAGCGCGGCGACCGCGTGGCGAACGACCGCAGCCGCGAGTCCGGGCAGATCGTGCTGGCCGTGACCAACCTGTACGAGCGCTGCCGGCTCAGCATGGGCGACAAGCTGCTGCCGGCGCTGCGCGAGCCCGGCGCCGACGTCGCGGCCCACGTGCACGGGCTGCTCAAAATCATCGCCGCGCGCATCGTCGACCTCGACTACATCGCCGGGAGCTACCACCGCGAGCAGGTCGGACGGAGACCAGGGACGCCTGGGTTGATTCTGCGTACTGATGGGCTGATTCTGGCACAGGCCGCGGCCAAGGGCGATGGTCTGCTCGCAAGCTCGAGCAACAAGCAGACGCTGCCGGCTGCGAGGCAGCAGCCACACGCAGGCGGTGGGGCCGGTGGCGGCCGCCTCCCGCCGCTATCGGCCTGATGCAGCCCCAATCGACCGGGACCGAGGCAAAACATTGAAGTTGGCATCGTGGGGTCGGGTTAGGGCTTGAAATGCGTGAACATGAAATCGCACAGAGTATTGCATGTGAGGAGTGGTGTCGCCACTCAGAGCGAGTGGATGTTGCTAGCGAAGATACAAGGGCGAAGAGAGATTGAGAATGGCTGCCACCTCTTGCGGAGTGTCAAGTCCACTGACAGAGAAGGAAAAGTCGAGCAGACTTCCTTCTTCGTCAATGGCAACAGGCGCGTCAGCCGCTTTCGTCGAGCGCCTGGTTCGCTTCGCCCGCGCGCAACGCACATCGTCTGCAACGGCCGCTCGTTGCCGTCGGCACAATACGTTAGGAGGTCAATTACTGGCACTAGGTGCTCGTACTAGCCACGCTCTTCAAGTATAACAGTCGCGGGTCGTTCGACAAGTTCTCTCGAGCTCATATGCACGTACTATCATTCGTCTTACACCATCTGGCAGAGAAGACATCGCCATCGCTCCAGCTCAGTTTGTCTACGTTCATCAGACGCAGGGACCAGCTCGTTTACCAATTCGATAAAATCAAAGTAATGCCTGGTCTGCAATTGACCCTCCACAGTGCAGTCACTAAGACTGTACCATGTCACTAACGACTTGCAATGCTTCAACAGACTGAATTTGCTCTCAAGATTAGATAACCTAGGCGAGATCAAAGCGAGCGTCGGCTTGAACACTGCTTACGCTAGTAGCTTTGCAAACAATTGACCAAGAGCTCCTCGTATCGTCGTACGGTTCTTCTCGAATCCCGTGCCTCTGCAAAGCGTTCTGCTGAAATCACGCAGCAAGGCGTTGGTTGTGCGTTTTAAACGCTGTCAAAGCGAGCAGGTAAAAGAAGTTCTTTAGTCTTCTCGATGGTGCCAGTCTTGACTCGCTCTGTTCTGTCATGGTGAGCCAACAGTGCCAACTACTACAACAAAGGGATTTGTGGTTGCTGCTGCAAATCTTGTGTCATCACAATCGTTTCGTAATTTGGAGCCAGGAGCAGAGCAAAGCGATGGATGGAATTCCTTCGAGCTGGCAAGTAGCTTGGTCGTTTGCTACATTTTTCAATCACAGATCGCTGTCGTGTTTCGAATTGCGGCTCCACAACGAGTTTGCAGCAAAACTCGACAAATCGATCCATCTCGTTAAGGAATCAGTCAAGCGATAGGTTCAATTGCTGGTACATGAGCCACAATGCCACAACTTCGGCGCCATTGCAAGCTCGACATACTATGTGCAGTCATGCGACGAATCGGTTTTCTCGGCCAGTCATTTCTCAACCCATGCGTAGTGACTCGAATCAATTTGCCCACAACGACGCGCCGAGTGCAGCGCTAGTCGTTTGAAGCACTTTGATTCCGTATGCAGCTCCTGTGAGGCTGTAATCACCTGTCACTACCGTGAAGACACGGCTAGTATATACGGTGTCTCGAATCGGAATGGACCCGAATGCCGACGTACCTCTGGCCGCCATCGGTCGTGCTGTCGATCATGGTCGACAAGCATTCCTTCGCCTACACAATCGCATTCCACACCGTCAGATTGATGACAACAAGATCTTGAGCGTACGAACCAAACATATCGACTGTTTGTCTTCCCAATCGTGTTAACCTAACAGGCAGCGATATTTCCGCATTCTCCGCAACTTGCTCGCGTCGGAGTTGGTGGCAGATTCGGCACAAGGCTCCCTCGTGAATACCGCGTGGATGGTCCTGAATAGTCCGCGAGTTTAGGTCCAACTCATACTCGGACCCCAGGCACCTTGTTTGCGATCGCGAAGTGACGGCCTCGCGTCGCGATGCATGGGGCTTGGAGTGTAAGATCGGCATCTCGTGCGGACCGTGTTCAGCATTTTGAGAGAGAAGGAAAAGTCCAGCAAACTTCCTTCTTCGCCAATGTATGGCGTGTGACGGACGTCAGGGCGGAACGATTTGTGCGACACGTGTCAAACCTCAACCAGCGCGACTATTGTACCCGACCGAACTATACACATCGCGTTTGTTCTCTCGGATGCACTGAAGTATCGCTGAAGCTGGGAAGCTATTGCCTCACCACTATCCGGCGCGTATACCAATCGGTAGTACTAGCTCTCAATCTGTTTCGATATCGACCCCTCAGTCGGGCGTGCCAACGTCCAACCCTCCCCCCCCACCGGAGAACGAGGTTTTTCGCTCGCGTGGGGTTTTACGCGGCCCCCTCTTCTCGTTGCCGTCCCGAGGCATCCAACAGCGGCGTGTGCGAGAAGCGAGGGTGAGTGAGCACGCGCGCGATTGAGCGAGCGAGCGAGCTATCCGTCCGTCCGTCCGTCCGTCCGTCCGTCCGTCCGTCTCCGCGCGGGCCCCCGCTATCCACTTCCCGTCGACCGCGGCCGTGAGGACCCCGATCCGCGAGGGTATCATCCGCTCGAGAGACCTCATGTACGTTCGCGAGCGAGCGAGCGAGCGAGCGAACCTCCCTCCCCACAATCTTATCCGTCCTCACGTACGTACGTGTCTGTGGGTGTTTGTGGTCCCCACGTCCCGCCCCCTCCCGTTCCGCGGCCGAATCCCCAGCCCAGCCGATCGATCGATCTGTCGAGTGGGCTCCCCCTCGCCCTCAGAGCCGAACCCACGCGCACGCCCCCGCCTGCCGCCATGGACCGCGGCCGCCGATCCGCCAACGCCGAGTCAGCGCTGCCGCCGCCGCTGGCGTTCCTGCGGCCGAGCGCGGCGGACGCGGCCGACCAGACGCCGTCGTCCGCGGAGATCGACGTGATGGCGCAGCTCGCGTACTTCAACTCGGTCAGCTCGAGCCGCAGCCGCTCGCTGTCGGCGCCGATGCCCCCGGCCGCGCTCGGAGGAGCGTCGTGGCGCGCGTTTGCGGACGGCGCGCCGGCAGCCGAGCACGCGGCCGGGCCCATCGGCGCTGGGCTCGCGGACGACCTGCGCGGGCTGCAGCTTGCGCCGGCGCCGGTCGAGCCTGAGAACGAGCCCGCGAACCCTCTGGCGGCCGCGTCGGCGTCCACGGGGACGGCGTCGCTCCCGTCCCCTGTCGTCCCCGTCCCGTCGGCCGCGTTGGCGTCCGCAGGGACTGGGCCCGGGCCCGCGTCTGCTGGGACGACGATGGCCATGGACAAGGCGGCCGCGAGCGAGGCTGTCGGCGCGCCGCTGCCCGCGACGTTCCTGCGCACGATCTGCGACCAGCTCGAGTTTTACTTTTGCGACGAGAACCTGCTCGGCGACCTCTTCCTGCTCAAGAACATGAACATGGACGGCTACGGTGAGTGCGTTGCTTGGGGCAGGGCTGGGCTGGGCTGGGCCGTCTGGGTTTTTCCCGGTCGGTCGGTCGGTCGGTCGGTCGGAAGTGACTCGGACGAAGTATGGCTCTAACGGTCGGTCGCGCTGCGTTCTTGTGGGTCGGTCGCCGGTCGGTCGCAGTCAAGCTGGAGCTGCTGGCGTCGTTCGGACGCGTGAAGAAGCTGACGACGGACATGGAGCAGATCCGCAAGGCGCTGGAGCTGTCGACGAAGCTGCTGCTGAGCGAGGACGAGATGATGGTGTGCCGCAAGGAGCCGCTGGCGGCGGACCAGACGTACCACGGCAAGCTGGCGCGCACGGCGATCGCGTACAACCTGCCGGAGGACGCGTCGGTGGCGTCGCTGCGCGAGACGTTCCAGGGCTGCGGCGAGATCTCGTACCTGCGGCTGCTCAAGAAGAACACGACGACGGGCCGCAACGCGGTGCTCAAGCCGCCGATCGCGGCCGGCGAGACGTACGCCATCATTGAGTTTGCCGACGACGAGATGGCCAAGCACGCGGTGCTGACGCTCTCGGACCAGTACAACTGGCGCACGGGCATGCAGGTCGTGCTGTTCGACGGCACGAACTGCGACCGGCTCAAGCAGAAGATGTTCCCGGTCGAGGGCGTCGGGATGGCCGCGGGAGGCGGCGCGGGCGACTCGCGCCGCCGCGCGCGGTCGACCGGCGCCATCCAGCGCCCGCCCGTGCACGTCGAGGCGGTCGGCGAGGGGCTGGACGACCTGCGCGAGGGCAAGGTCAGCACGGGCGTCGTCTACTCGATCCGCGGGGCCGGCGGGCTCATCACGCCCACGCGCCAGGACTCGGCGTGCATCTCGTTCCGCCTCATCCCGGACGAGGACGGCAACGTGGACATTCGCCAGGGCGACTACGTGTCGTTCACGGTCGGGAAGAACAAGAAGAGCGGCCGCAAGTACGCCAGCAAGGTGCGGCTCGAGTTCCGCCCGCCCGCGAGCCTCACGGGCGGAGGGGACGCCATGGGCTCGTCGTCCGCGGCCGGGACGAGCGCGCACAAGGACTACTTTGCGCCGTCCCCGAGCCGCTGGGAGCGCAGCCGCGCGCAGACGGTGGGCGGCCCGGCCGCCGCGCAGCCCTTCCGCGCGCGCTCGTCGTCGTCCGGCACGCGGCCCAAGCTGAACCTGCCGTCGCCGCGGCTGAGCCAGTCGCCGCCGGCCGCCGCGACGCCGAGCGGGCTCGGCGGGCTGCTCGGAGCGCCCCCGGGGCTGCCGCTCACTGGCGCCAACCCGCTGTACCGCCAGGCGCTCGGACCCGACGGCACGCGCGGCTTCGGCGCGCGCCGCGCCGGGGGCGGAGAGCCCGAGTTGCTGCTGACCGACTCGCACAAGCTGCCGTTCCCGGCCGTGGAGCGCCGGCGGTCGCGCTCGACGGGCGGCGCCATGCACCCGTTCTAGGCGGCGCGGACGCGGGCGACGAAAAACCCGGCAGCAGTCGGGGCGGGCGGGACGGGATGGGATGAGATCGGACGGGTTGGTGGACGGGTCGAGAGATAGCCCCCGCGACGCCCGAGGGACGGCGCGCGGAGAGGAGAAGACGCAAGGGCTCTGCTGCGAGGTAGACCGTGTTGAAGCGAGCGAGCAGGGCGGGCGAGCCGCCAGCCGCATGTAGGTGGTGTCGACGGAGATTAGCGCGTCGGATTGTGACCAATGGAAGCGAGCAGAGAGCTTCGCCTTTGTGTTGATTGGGCAGAAGGCAGCGTCCGCTCCGCTCGGCGCCGGACGCGTCGCTTTCATTGGTCCGAATAGTCCCCCCGGAGGGCTGCGCTCCCACCCAGACGCAGCCCCCTCGAAGAACGAAAGATTTCCTGTCCGCCGGTCCGCAAACTGCACTAGCAGGTCAGGAGAGGTGGGTGCGGCGGGGCGGGGCGGGGCAGGGTCGAGCGACTTGCCCTTAAGCTCGACTCGGGGAACAGACGTGGGCTGGGTGCATGCCGACGTGCGGGCCAGCCCGCGCTCCCCGTCCTACACGTTCCCCGCGGCGTCGTATACGTTGAGCGCTGACGTCGTACGTTGACACGTTGACACGCTGGCAGACCCCGCGCCAACCGCCGTAGCATCATGGCGAGCAACCAACAGCAGCAGCAGCAGCAAGCGAGGAGCTTCGCGGCGCCGGCAGAGACGTCTGCAGCGCCCGCGGCGGGCGGAGAGGAGGCGGGCGCTGGGTGGAAGGCGGCGCTGCAGCGGCCGGCGAGGGACACGCGCGTGCAGACGGAGGACGTGACGAACGTCAAGGGCAACGAGTGGGAGGACTACTTCCTAAAGCGCGAGCTGCTCATGGGCATCTTCGAGAAGGGTTTCGAGCGTCCGTCGCCGATCCAGGAGGAGGCGGTGCCGATCATCCTGGCGGGCCGCAACGTGATGGCGCGCGCCAAGAACGGCACGGGCAAGACGGCGGCCTTCATCATCCCGTGCCTCGAGAAGACGGACACGGCGAGGAAGCACATCCAGGTGCTCATCCTCGTGCCGACGCGCGAGCTGGCGCTGCAGACGTCGGCGATCGTCAAGGAGATCGGCAAGCACATGGGCGCCGAGTGCATGGTCTCGACGGGCGGCACGAGCCTCAAGGACGACATCATGCGGCTCTACAACACGGTGCACATCCTCGTGGGCACGCCCGGGCGCGTCATGGACCTGGCCAACAAGGGCGTCGCGGACCTGAGCCAGTGCTCGACGGTCGTCATGGACGAGGCCGACAAGCTGCTGTCGCCCGAGTTCCAGCCACTGCTGGAGCAGCTCCTAAGCCACACGGCCAAGACGCGGCAGATCTGCCTCTTCTCGGCCACGTTCCCCGTGACGGTCAAGGCCTTCAAGGACAAGTTCGTGGAGAACCCGTACGAGATCAACCTGATGGACGAGCTGACGCTCAAGGGCGTCTCGCAGTTCTACGCGTTCGTCGAGGAGCGCCAGAAGGTGCACTGCCTCAACACGCTCTTCTCGAAGCTCGACATCAACCAGTCGATCATCTTCTGCAACTCGGTCAACCGCGTCGAGCTGCTGGCCAAGAAGGTCACGGAGCTCGGCTACTCGTGCTTCTACATCCACGCCAAGATGAACCAGGCGCACCGCAACCGCGTCTTCCACGAGTTCCGCAACGGCGCCACGCGCCACCTCGTGTGCTCGGACCTCTTCACGCGCGGCATCGACATCCAGACGGTCAACGTGGTCATCAACTTTGACTTTCCAAAGAACTCGGAGACGTACCTGCACCGCATCGGCCGCTCGGGCCGCTTCGGCCACCTCGGACTCGCCATCAACCTCATCACGTACGACGACCGCTTCAACCTCTACCGGATCGAGCAGGAGCTCGGCACGGAGATCCGGCCGATCCCGCCCGTCATCGACCGCAACCTCTACTGCAAGTAAGTAGCAGCCTCCTCCCTCGCGCGCGTCACGGCCTCAGGGCGGCGGGCGAGCGGATCGCACCGGTCCGCAGGCCGAGTGCGACCGACGGAGTGCGACCGAGCGGGTCGATGGGGCCGTTGGCGCGAGCGAGCGAAGAGGATAGGACGGCGAGTCGCCACGACCACAAGAGACGTACGTGGCAGCCAAGTAAGCGCTTCCGTCGCCGAACGCAGGCGAGTGGGTCCGTCCATCGGTCCGTGCATTCGTTCCGTCGCGTGCATCGCGGCGCAGCAGCTACTAGTTACTATACGTGCGTCGTCTGCGGCCGCGCGCCGCCGGCGCGGGCGAGCGCGCGAGCGAACCCGACGCGTTAAATAGGCCTCAAAAGTCCACCTCGGCGAAGACGCGCCGCCGGCCGGGCAGCGGCGCGACCCCGAGTCCCCCTCCCCCTCCCCCTCCGCCGCCGACGCCGACGCCGATGCTCATCGCGGCCATGCCGATGGGCTCCAGCTCGCCGCTGTGCACGGGCGGGAGGCCCAGCCGCGGAGGCGCCAGCCCGCCGACGGGCGAGGCCGAGCGCCGGTCAGGGAAGAGCGGGGCACCCGTGTTGGCGCGCTTGCAGCTGTCGGCGCTGTCGCGGCCGCTGAGCGCGCTGTCGACCGTCGAGGACGAGCTGCGATCGCAGTCCTCGGGTCGCATCTCGGCAAACTGGCGCTTGCGCGGCTGGCGCGCGCGCGCGGCGGCGGCGGTGGACTGCGGGCTGCCCGGGGCCGCCTCGACCTCGAGGAAGTTGTGCACGAGCTTGGCGAGCTGGCGCGTCACGCGGCAGCAGCCGCAGCGCAGCAGCGTGTTCTCCACGTAGAGCGCCGACACGCGCGGCACGAGGAAGTGCAGGAACACGTTGAGCGCGCTCATGGCCTCCTTGTCCTGCGCGCGCAGCTCCTCGACCGCGCGCCGGAACGCGAAGTGGTCCACGACGCTCGCGAGCCACTTGGCCATGAGGCTCAGCGACTGCGGCTTGCCGTCGCCGCGCAGCGACGCGCTGCGGCTGCGGTCGCGGCTCGAGTCGCTAGCGCCGCCAGCGCCGAAGCGCGCATCCTCCATCTGCCGCTGGCGCCGCTTGACGTCGGCCGCCATGGCCTCGAGGCTCGACCACAGCGCGTCAAAGTCGCCAAGCGTCTTGTACACAAAGTACTGCGGCCGCGGCGCCGCCGGCCGCACCTGCACCGCGAACTTCTCGTCCCTGCCGCCGATGCATGACGTCACGGTCGCCTGCACGCCGCGCATGCTCTCGGCCGCCTCCGCGAACGCGCGCCGCTCTTCCGCGTCCGTCGCGTCCGCCGCTTCCGCCGTCGCCGCCCGCGTGGTGGCGATGCCGAGTGGCGCCAGAGGAGTGTCGGCGCGCGGCCGGAGCCCCCCTCCGCGTGGAACTTTCGCCTGGATTCCTCGACCTGGCCGCCGCTTCTTCTCCGCGTCCGCAGCGACCGAAGGATAAGAGCGGCCGGATGGCTGGTGGTTCTCGCGTCCGCCGAACAATAGCGAAAGCAGCTGTTCCCTGCGGCGGCCGATCCGCGCCGCCGCCCCGAGAGCGTCTTGAGAGCGCCGCCGCGCCGCCGCCGCCGCCGCCGCCGCCGCCTCGAGGCGCGCGACTTTCTCCTGCTTCGCGTGGCGCGGCGCTGCCGTCGCCGCCGCCGCCGTGCTGACCGCCGTCGTCGTCGCTGCCGCTGTCGCCGCCACTCGCGCGCGACTCGGTCTGTCTGTCTGTGTGAGAGAGAGAGGAGGGCGAGCGAGCGGTGCGGGCGAGCAGTCGAGCTGCTGCTGCTGCTGCTGTTCACCGGCTCCCGTTTCTCCCCACACTATTCTGCCGACTGCAGGCTACTCGGTGCAGAGCAGGGCGAGCGTACTGTACACCGCCGAATGGCTCGACGATTGTATGCTCCCGGCCGCGCGCGTCTGGTCTGACGGCCGCTGTCAAGGACACGTCACTTGGCCGCAGTTCTGGCGGCGGCAGAGAGTTGAGTATGGGATCCCACACCGCAAGTCAATCCTCCCTCCCTTGTGACAGATCTACAGTAGCACGATGGCCATCTGTCGACAACTTTTGTGACAGCGCCGCCTCAAGCTTTCGTGGCTGGGCAGGCTCGCCCTGTCTCTCTCTCTCGCTCACTCGCTCACTCTCCATGATGCCAGCGTGGAGGCAGACTGCGCACGGACCTGTGGCAGGCGGCGGGCGGCGGGCGGCGGGCGGCGGGCGAACGACGCCGCCGGCCCTCACTGGCGCAAACTTGATCGCGCAGCTGACCATCGGCCGTCGAGTCGATCCCTTCCCGACGGACAGGGGGATACGGACCGAGGGCCGCCTAGCCTTGCTCCATGGGTCGCTGATGACGGCTGCCTGACCGAATAGGTGTCAATCTCCACGACCAAGGATCCATCAATCGACGCTGGTCAGCACTGTCTGCCGATCGCGGGTAGGGCATGTCAGGGGTAGGCTACTTCACCTACCCCACGCCTACCCCATGTCTTTTGATTGGACGACAATAGCCTCAGATAGGCGCTGCGATTCGCGGAACGCAGGACCAAATGAAATGCTTTCTGGCCAATCATCGCCGAATACTTGCCTGTGGATCACACGCAATCTCTGCAGTCGTCCCCAGAGCAGATCCATCCAGCCGACCAACCAGCAGCGCTCTTCTCGCGACCGCCGAGGCTGCGCCGCCGAGGCTGCGTCGGCGACTCGCTGGCGCCTGTCGACGAGCGGTCGTCGGGCCGGAGCCGCCACGATACGCAGAGATGGAGGCGGAGCGCGGTTTGGTGGGAACGGCGCGGACGGACGGACAAACGGACGTCAGGCGAATGCATACGTATAGATAGCGCCAGTGCCCAACCGCGAGCACGCTTCTCGCCATCTTTGCAGATTGGTCAGGCACCCGTAGCCACCACCGGCGCTTGCACTGGGTCGGTCCAACCGCCGATCCATGGCGATCGTCGCCTGCGCGCCGCTGCTCATGCTGTTCCTGCGCGCTTTCGTCGTTGTCGCCATCTCAACAAGCAAACCGTAGCCATTGGCATGAAGTAAGACGGCGAGCCGAAAATACCATAATCTCAGATATGATTGGATGAAAACTCGTGAAGTACACGAAACAGCCTCTCTGCTCCCAATCTCGCCCCTAAAACCAAGCCGCCATCCATCGCCGAGCAGCCAGCCCCTCGCGATCCTCATGAGCACCTCCGCGTCGGCTCCGCTGCTGGCTGGCGCCACGCTAGTGAACGCGGCGGGTGCGACGCTGGCGGGCGAGACGCTGGGCGTCGCCGGTCGCG